>QRAM01000010.1:582536-651354 GCA_013436055.1 Halocynthia roretzi
TACTCTATATACGTTAATACCTTATATGTAAAATAGATAACGTGTAATTCAGAACGTGGGAACGTCATAATGCAGTCGCCTGAACCACGAGTTTTTTCAGCCACCAACGCAAGAAAGAATCTTATAATTAACTTGGAATCACTGAATCCAAACAGGTGTGAATGGTTAATTAGATTACTTAGATGGATGGATTGCTTGATGTAATTCAACAAATGTTCTTCTTGTAATGCAGCTGGAATGACAGTACGTCATCATTTTCAGACAATTCACTGATGATAGAGCTATCAAGCGACAACTCAAATGATAAATTTGAAATAAAATCCAGAACACGAATGTTTCATCAGGTATAAATGTTGCATTTTTACTTAGTTTGATTTACCATATTGTTAATAATCTATACTGTTAGAGTGAGGAGTTCTTACTGTGATAGCTATATGTAATATTAATTGGTATTTATCTGTAATATCTGAGCTATAAATAATCATTAACTTGCCAGGAACATCAGCCTATATATCCAAACCAGCCATATCCCAGTTGTACAGGAACGTCTTTCAAAACTCCACTCAAGCATTCATATAGAAATGCACGTCACTCAAAGAAATGGCAGGCCACTACTCCAGGAAAATCACCTTCAGAGAAGACCCGTTACGATACATCTTTAGGACTATTAACAAAGAGGTATATGATAAGTCTTGAAAGCTGAAACAAATATTTGTATATTTCATTGTATACTATCCAATATATAGTAATTCTACTTTCACTGCTGTATTTTACCAATTGTAAAATATTTATTTGAATTTTAACTAATTTGTTTCATATTTTATTCTTTAAGATTTGTCGAACTCATGCATGAGAGCGCTGACGGAGTTTTAGATTTAAATTATGCTGCAGAACAACTCGCTGTTCAGAAACGACGGATATACGACATCACAAATGTTTTGGAGGGAATTAAACTCATTGAAAAACGGTCTAAAAATAATGTTCAGTGGGTGTAAGTATGATACTTAGTTGAACATAATTGGCATTCAATTTATTAATTAAGCAGTTGCCAACAAGTGATATCAGTTATTAAGAATTCAGACACATGGAATCAATGTTTTAATTGAATTATATTTCTTTAGTAATCCAACACAAGGAATGGGCCTGAATTCACCAAACGAAAAAACAATTCACAAATTCAGAGAAGAGATACAATATCTTCGTAAAATTGAAGACGAAATCACACAGTTAATAAACCACCGACAAGTTGAGCTGGAACATCTGTCAGAATCGAATTCACAATATCCTTTGACCACTGTCAAACTTAGTTTAGATGGATGCAGTATTTTTTCTCCAATCCCTTTGTCAGTTCTGTGCTTGCATGATATTATGCTCAGTATTTTAGCATATAGTTGATTTGTCTTAACTTTTCCTCCCACGCATTCATATGTAACTTATCAAGACATTCGGGGCATAACTAGTTTCAAGGATCAAATTGTCATTTGCATCAAGGCGCCACAAGACACTAAATTAGAAGTGCCAGACCCTGGAGAGGTAATTTGTTTCAGTAATTTTTATACTTATGGTTGTATTTATAGGAAATTGTCCTTTTTTTGATGCTATGTAAAATATTCCAATCTCAAACTTTTCTCAAAACAGAAAATCCAAATACTCCTCAAAAGTACCAGGGGAGAAATCGATGTGTTTTTATGTCCCGATCCCATGGATGTTGCTAACCCTGAAGAAGCGAGTTCTCCTTCGTCTATTGAGAGCCTAGAGGATGATCTTCTTTCTCCAGATTCAGAAACTTGTACAGGTATAGATTCGGGATTATAGGTTGCCATTGCTAGAATGCACTCGTCCTCTGAATCACACAACATTATTTCTACATAGGGATATCAAAAGAGAATTTGTCATCTCCCTTGATGCGTTCCCATCGATATCAATCCCCATTGGTCGCTGACCAGAACATTTCACACACATTGAAGGAAGGTCAGTGCCTCCTGCAGCAAACAGAAGACCAACTGGAAATCACAAGCGAAGAGGACTCTGGCATTGTTGATTCGTCTGGCACGTCCTTTCTGATACCTCTTTCCCCAGCTCTAGATGAAACCGCATATCTGTTTGGACTAGATGACAGCGAACCGATCAGTGACCTTTTTGACATAGCCACGAGCGATAGTGCTTCGTCATCCTCGAACAGCACCTTGTACATACCCAGCATATGTCATGTCGCGCCCTCTTCTCCATCCATTTCAGATTTGCAAATATAATAAAGCACATAATGTTATACGAGGATATTTGGATATATATATATAAATATATTTCAGAGTTTTCAGCATTGATTTGTCTGACCATTTGAGACACCTGAGATTTAATGCCAATCATACAACGATAGATTACTGCCTTTCTCATTGTTGGTTTCTATCTTCACTGATCAACAATTTTAGTGCCATCCGATGCCTTGACAGCCACTTCTTCCCATCGCACTCCTTATATACTGCCACTAGAATTTCTGTTTTTATAGACTGTTGGTCTGCCATTTCCGTTTCGTTATTTGCTATTAGAAATCAAATGTGATCATTATCTCTAAACTGTCATTTTATCCCTTGCCTTGTGGAAAATATCTTGATTGTGCGGTGACAGCATTAGGCATAAAATCGTCTTGACAATTATATATGGTATTTCAATACTAGCGTTTCGCTAATGACAATTATTGGGTTGCGTTTTTTTCAGCATATTATTTCCATCGCCTTAGTAAGAAGATACAGTGGAACGTTAACCATTAATCACTGGAAGTGCATAATATTGAAAACATTTTTTCAGTGTTTATGTGTGCATCATATTCTCATTTAACTGAGCAATCTACAGTTATCATATGAAATCTTTACGTCATTTATTATTCAGAGGTCAAAGGAACCATGTTGATCCTGTCATTTATGTATGTTGCACCTTCAAATAAACCGAAAGATAGCGATCATTTACGCATTTCATTGAACAAAGGTTCTCCCTTGTAGCATTCCGACCAGCAGTCATTCTGATAACAGCTCTTTATTCGTTTCCCTCTAGACAAGATAAGAAATGGCTTCAGGCAGTATGTGCACTCTACTTAGGGTAATTATGGGCCAAATCTTCGCAATACCGAGGCAAAGCATACTCTCTGGTACCATAATGTTTCTAATTTCTGAAGATTTGATGCCAGTTTTCAGTAGTTGGCAGTATGGAGTACATTCCGCAAAGAGCGCAGCAGTACTGGGCTACGTCATGACCTTAAAAATTACTCTACCCTCGTACTAATCTTTTGAAGCTTGCTAACTCCATGTTGACTATCCCAAGATAAATTTTGAGTGGTATATCAAAAAGCGATACTCATCGCGCAGACGTAATCAGAGATTTCATCAATATCTTCTTGGTAACTTGTTAGCTAAGATCTATCACGACAGACAGGTTCTGTCATACAATAGAAAAAATGTTGCTACCAGTCTTCTTGATTATTTAGAAAAGGAAAGTAAGTACAAGTAAATAAAGAGTTTCTGAAGTGACAAATTTCGGAAAGTAGTAAAAAGAAATCAAGCCATTCCGGAAATGGAGCCTACGGAACTGCAAAAATCGGAATTTGTAGATGTGAACTCAAGCTATATCACACCAATGGCGAATTAGGCATGGTTGATTGCACATAAACGTTGATTAATGCATCGAACTTATTCCACATAATACGTTGTTTGTTAGCACGTAAAATGCTCCTCATAATCAAAATACGAAAGAGTGAGAAAAGTTTTGCATTCTCGGCAGTTATTATTCTAACCTACCACAAGAGCTATATTTGACATAGTGTCCAGCAATACGTGCGTGCATTTGATACACCAGCTGGTGAGCGTGGCAAATTATAGAGTATTATGTTCTCATTTCAACCGAGTTTATCGTGTCCGTTATTTTCCTCCGCAATATCGTTTAACGATGTGATAGACGAAGATGATGTGGAAGATAGGGACAGTGTGGACGAGGATGACGTTTTCCGCGTTTGAAATACGTCATCTGCGCTAAGTCTCGAGCAAAACGCTTGGCGCCGTCGGTAGAGAGCTGTAGTTGAGAGATTGCGGTTGAGCTTCCTTTTCCCATTGTTGGGGTTACTCAGCTTAGTTGTGGATTTAAATAATCCTCCTCCGTTCTCATTACAATCACAAATATCTGTTTTGTGCGACTTCGAGTTTGTTTTACAATCGCATTCTTCCATACGCTTTTTGTTCACGTTATTGAAGCTTTGACAGCGACGCGGTGCTGTAGCGGTTTGTGTGGTACTAGGTACGGTAGGTTTGTTCATTGTTCGCATAATATCGTTGTCAAAAGATCCTGTTATTTTCGAGCTATTTAATATCGGTATCTTGTTGTGCAAACGATACTGGGATTTTTTTCGATGACTACTCGAAGGTGATCGTGGACTTCTGCTGGAAAATTCTCGCCACAAGTCTTTGAACACGTTTGACGCATCCATGACAGATTCCTTCACAGAAATTTCTCGAAAAATATGACAGCCAAGGTCGCTTGCTAGTTGTTTTCCTTCTTTCGCATCCACTATACGATCAGTTGCCTCCAAATCTAGTTTGTTTCCAACGATTGCGAGACAAGGTTCGAAGTTTACTCTCATTCGGTTATGTGTGTAACTAACGACGAATTTGAACCGTGTCAATTCGTCGAAACTGCATTGATCGGTTATATCATACAGGATAATAAAACTTTCTCCCCACTTGCATTTGTCTTCTAACATGATGGATTGATCTTCCTGTGAACACGTGGCAACATTTTTATCAGAATCTAGTTAATCCGTGCGTTACATGTTAGGGTCAATGGTAAAAGCGCGATTTAAGGAAAATTATACGGATTTAATATTTTCGAATAACAATTGTTATATGCCGATGATACATCGATCATCTTAATGACGGTGCGGAGGTCAATGATCTATATTTATATAGTTTAATTCGATGGCCCATTTTGATACCATGCCCGCATTAAAAAAATACTTGAGGAACATAAAATTGTGTGTACAAGAGTGGCCCGAGGCATTTGCAGGCTTCTACAAAACATAAAAATGAGCACCGTTTTCAGCATCAACGTAGATAATAAATGCTCTGGTTAGAACATGTAATTAGATGTCAAGGATCAATTTGATCTAAAGCCGATACTGTATCAAGTTTCAGGACATTTAGCTCTATACCTGACCAGCCGTGTCCATTATTTCGAAATTTACAATTTCTCCGTCAATGAGCGCCGTATGCCTGTAGATTGTTTCTGGTAAACAAATTTAAGAAGCACTTAGTAAAACACTAAACAAAGGCCATTTACTTATCCCACCTTTACTGTATATGCCTTACCTAGTGTAGGATCGTAGTCTCCTATGAAGCGGTTGGTAACGAACCGAACGCTCATTGCTAGAAAAGTGAATATAAATAAAAAAAATACTTTTATGTATTAATTTACAATTAAGCAATAAATAATGCGAGATCTTAACTTGGATAAGCTTGCGCTACGCACGCTACGGTGCAAAAATGTTACGGATATTTTATCATGCCTGAATGAAAATGAAAGACGGTATGTACAAAAGAAAAGTGTTTTTCGTTACTAGTCGCATGAACCAAACAGACATTCGAAAAGCGTATTCAATAATAAACGTATATCTAAATGGCTATTCCCTACTGCATTCTCAGGAACCCAATGTAAGTTAGTAATTTCTTTACGCCATGCTAATTGAGCATGTCTCAGCCTACACTGAACCAAACAACATAGCACGTGATTGACACGACAGACAAAAATGACTCACGACAACAACGAGCTCGCGTTTGCCATCAGTTTGTGGAATGTAACGCTATACATACTACTAAACATACTCGGATATGCCTTGGACAATGCCTGAAAGGCTACAGTAAGTTTTATATGTCGTTAGATATAACTTGGAATGATACCCCAGTTTATAATAGAGATACATGCAGGCTCCACAAAACCGAACTTCAAGGAGCGAACGGAACATGAGGGTATCATTTTTATTGCAATGATATCAGAAGCAATTGCCTACATATCAAATATTCTGTAGAATTTGAATAGCGTACTGCAATACCTGTTTTTCCCACTCCGCCAACACCTAGCACTACTACTCGAAGAGATCTCGTTGCCAGACCGGTGGGCGTTGAGTTACTTCGGCGTAAATCATGCGGCTTAGGGAGGTTGACAAGCGCGCTTGTTACCGATATAGCGCGTTCCCTAACGTAACTCATCCTGGTGTTCAGTCTCCGTATGTTAGAATGAATATCATTAAATATTAGCTGGAAATAGCAATTGACAATTTATAATATTGAAGGTCAACTATTGCTCAACAGTATAAAGGCACTTGAAGCTTGCTGTGAAACCCTTTCCTTACGTCACCAATGCGAACTTAACAGACTGTGTTTGTCATGGCACGTACTATACATTGACTACTCACTCATTGCCTGATGGCTGTGAATGGATGCTTCATCTCTTAAAGTAATTTCATATAACTGATAATTAAGCCTGTCACGTTATATACCAATCATGCGTTTCACCGTATCTTGGATTTAATAACCTCTCACGAGCACTTGTAGAAAATATATATATATGATGCTGAAGATAATAGAAATGAATTTTCAGAATCTGAAGGTCGTCGAATAAGCCCACCCTTAAGACCTTGAGCAGAACGCGATGACCGCGAAATGCCCCGGAGCTGATCTAAAATGAGCGTTGAAAAGTTTCGCGAAGATGATCAGCGAAAAATCAAATGTTACAGAAGAACTACATCTTAACCTGTGCTACTGCCATAAAAAATAATTTTTTCCACATACTTTCTATTTATGGTATGGGTTTTTTTTCACTCGACACCCTGCGGTAGATAGATATTCGATAACAAAAACAATGTGCGGTTTGGGCGCAAGTGAAACGCTATTCAGTATGACTCCCAAAAGAAATATTTGAAGTACTTTAAATGCTGGCTTGCTCCATCGAAACGGAATTTCCTGTAACTATCAACTATCTGTCAAACTAAAACAATGTGTGTAATATTTCGCTTAATTAAACTGACATCGTAGCGCGAACTGTAGAAAGTAGCTGGGAGTGAAACAATATCCTTCGTGTTCAATTACCCTGCTATTTGCCGTTTCTTCAGTTCTCCCCAAATGTCACAACAACGTTAATCTCAACTTACTTAGCCTAATCCAGCCTCGAAAACCTCTGAACTCGATCGCTAACTTTACAGGAATCGATCAGTGTGCGAAACACGTGAACTTGCTATTCATTTCGTTTTCCGTTAAGACGAAGTACTTTCCTGAAAAACTATACGCGTCTATGCTAACACCGGTCACGCTTAAATACGAAACGCGAATGAAAAACAACGAGATACATTCGACCTATTAAACCCATAATCGAACGGTACCAATTATCAGATCTATTTCAGAGCATTTATGGAGATTTTTTAAGATCTTTGTGGAACTGAGCCGTTTTTGAGATAGAGGCATAACATTTCAGAAGACTCGTTTCTTCTCGTTTCAATGAGGGTTGAGATAAGACGGTTCAGCGATGTTTCTAATAGCAAAATTGCCGTAAGAATTTTTCTATTTTCGCGAAACATTTCTACACCGTTTATAAACTTACAGTAATACCGAGTAATGAATTTCACTCTAGAAAGCACCAATCTGACTTTTCGTGTCGTCAGCCACCTCCAAGACTGCGATTTGTTGCCGACAACACTTCCAAACCGCATTCATTCAAGAGGTGGATAGATATTATTTCAACAGTTGGTTGCGAAAGGATGATGACTGACGAGAAAGGACGAGGGGAATAATTCAATAATATCGTTAGTAAAGAAAACTAATCATTTTGTACTCTACTATTTCCTCAAAGAAATCAATGTAATAGTGGTTTATTGAAGTGTAGGCAAGATAAAGAGATCGCTCATACTACCATGTTTTACTGCTTATTTTGCGGTTACGTAGCAGATGGCACTAATGATCGGTAGGTAGCATAACGCACTTCTAAAACCAATTACGCACTCAACCTTGTTTTTCTAATTCACTTTGTCTAATATTTTATGTACCGTACGGTCACAATCTTCGTCTATGATTGATTTATTATATAGTTATTCCAACTACTGTACTTTTTGGGTAAATTTATTAACAAATTCCCCTAAAAAACAGATAACCTTTGATGCAGCTGGACAATCAAGTACTGAACTAAATTCCAGCAACAATTCTAGAGCAGATTTTAACTGCGCCATCACCCACGACGTATTTCCCTCTCGCAATTACGTGACTTTGTAACGGCCTTTATTTATAGGCTGGTAGGAGTTTTGCTGTAAAAATAAAAATACCTACACGTGAGTCATGCGAGGAAACGTAAAACTACTGCTTTGTTATGTTTTGATATCAAGGACCTACCAGTCTTATTAATTCCTCCTTAATGAGTCTGGTGATTTCGTTCTTAGCTTTCTGTACAGCCATTTCAGAAACAGCTGAAAACGGAAGAGTGAAACTTTGTAAGTGTTTTTCATAGCAGGGCTTCAAGATTTCTCGAACCACAAACCTTCAATAGCGAGATAGAGTTTTCTCTCATCCTCTTCAGGTTGCTTTCCAGACGGAAAATACTGTCCACGAATAGTAATACCAGCCTCACTATATTCACTAATTTGACTGAGTGTATCTTTCGAGGTGACTTTCCATCTACATGTCTTTAGATAGGATACAATGCATATGAATATTAAATTAAAGCTGTTCACATGTTGTTTCACAAGTAAACTATATAGTTAATTTTAGTTTTAGACTAAGATGGAACACCTGTGGAAAATCATTAATTTCTAGTTCCTCTTCGTAACGTTTGAATGTTGCGCCTTGTCCGTCAGGATTCTCTTCGTCATCGTTTTCACTTTTCTCCTTAAAATTAAAGAGTATCGATAATAATCAGTAGAAAGGAATTACGAAGCATTAATTTTCTTTTCAAAATTGTACCTGGGGAACGTAGTTCAATTTCTGATTAATTTTTTCTGCCAACTGCCCAGCGATGGTCTTTGCAGACACTTTCGGAGCTTGAAACGGTCCTCCTTTAAGGATAGCAGTTGCTGCTTGTTGGGTGACGTCCTGCAATTCATAGAAAATACATACACTATTATTGAGTTAATGCAAGTAAACCATATGGAGGTAGAAAAACTGACGAAATCAAAGACCCTGAATATATGTGGTTATTTTTTTGCAATACCCTTATTCTAAATTTAAGCAGTTTTGGTTCTTTCATGGAATTTTATTAATGGGAACCTAACTAGAACATTAAATCTACAAACCTGAGCTTCAGCTCCCAAATTCTTCTTAACATTGATACGAACTGCCAACCTCTTTGCAATTTCCAATTTCTCAATGTTTGAGCCAGAAAGTCCACCCTGTCCTTGGGCACTTTCACCCCCTGCCCCAGGTAATACCAAGGGTCCAACAACATCTTTTACCCTCTTTTTGCTGTTGAACATATTCTCGATTTGTTCATCGATCTGTAATTATAAAACAATAGGGAAAATCAACTAACAATTTTTTCCACTAGCATTTGTCAAAACATAAAAAAAAATTTACATCTTTTGCAGGGGATTCATCATCTGAATCATGCAGCCCTAAAGCTGCTTTCTGGAACTGTTTCCTTTCTTTGACGAGTTCGTCTTCGGTTTCGTCGAATTTAAATCCACGTCCGGTGAAACCGCTGTTTTTGGAGACAGCCTTTCCTTGCTAAGTATAGAATTAAAGGTATTTGGCTGTTGATACATGATAATTATTTTTAGATTAAAAAATATTTTGAAAACCATTTGAAATTCCCCAAAAAAATCAAATCAGAAATCTGTACATACGGCTGTAAGATCTGACTTGTAGGTGGCCCATAAGCTCTCTAGCTCCTTGGAAACACTGGCACCACTCATCTCCAAAGCTTTTATAATATCACCCGCATGTCTCGCTTGTTCTTTAACGATGAAGGTATGAGCAAAACCCTAAGTAGAATAGAAGATAAATTTATGAAGAATCAATAATTTCAACCATTAATTTGATATAATTATACTAAGTACCTTGGAACCGGCCCGCCCAGTACGTCCGCACCTGTGAACATAGTCTTCATAGTGGTTTGGACAGTCGTAGTTTATAACTAGGATGAGATTTTTTACGTCCAGTCCTCTAGCAGCAACTGAGGTGGCGATAAGGAGCCCCGTGATGCCATTTTTGAAATCGTTTATAACAGAATCTCTATCATACTGGTCGATACCTGATTATTACAACAATTACCAACTTTTTAATAACAATGTCCGATTAACATTGCTAAAAAAGCAACATAATGAAAATTTGCTGAATTTTTACCTCCATGCAAAGCCATACAAGGATAGCTACTACCCATCAGATCTTTTAGAAGGCGATCAGCATGTTCCTGTTTATCTACGAAAACCAAAATCGAACCTTGCTCTTGATACAGTCCGAGCAACTCTAATAGTTTGAAGTATTTTTGGTCTTTCTCAAGTATGTGCTGGATTTGAACGCAGGAAATGCTAGGTCATTCATACATCACATACTGATGAAGCATTTGAGTATAAGAAATACATACAACATGTTGGGTGACATCAGAACAAACCACACTCCGACCGCCTACTTGGACCTCGATCGGCTTGCTAAGTATCCTTCTTGCCAGTGCTTCCATTTGACGGGGAAATGTGGCAGAAAACATCACTGTCTGTCGGTCGGGTCTGACGGAATTCATTATGTGCATTACCTGTTAAACAAAGGCGTGTTGTGGAGAATTAATATGTGGTGCCTAATCTAAAAGATAATTTTTTAAAACAAACGAAGCACTCCCCATAATCCTTCAAATATGATCTTTTTTTATGTAGGAATTTGCCTAGGCCTGAATGGATGTCAGGAATTTTCAAACACATACATCTCAAAGGAACTATTTTCTTCTTTGCAGTATACTGGTATATATCGGTAATAGGTGTTGTATATATATATATCAGGTTACATATATACTCACTTGTGGCTCAAAACCCATATCAAACATACGATCAGCTTCATCCAAAACCAGATAAGTACACCTTCTCATGTTTGTAACTCTGCCTGATGATTGAAGAATTCAAATTACTTAGCATATGTTTGAGAGACAAACACACAAATTTAAAATTTTTAGCCCGACTGGCAATCCATAGGGGCAAGCCTGTCTAATGTTTGAGGAAACCAAATGTAACATGCATATTACTGGGTTGTTCATAAGACAAATATGAAATTATTATATAGGTATAATACAGCTAACCAATAAAATTTACCGGAAAACGATTTACAGTGAAAGAGAGAAACATCTGTATACTTTAATCCTCAGAAGCATGTTAATTAAGGCAGACTGACATTAGGCTCTTTGCACAGCACTCAACCAAAGTAAACAACTCTAAGGAAACTAATAATACTATATCCATTTCGAATATATCATATGATAGGGATGAAATCCATACGACAGATACTAAGAAGAGAGTGAACTCATACCGCTGTTCGCTGCAAGCATGTCAATCATTCTTCCCGGAGTGCAAACTATTATTTCGGCACCACGTTTCAGCTCCGCGATTTGCTCGGAAATCCCTGTCCCGCCATACACACAAACAACTTTTAGTTTCATAGGTTTGGTAAACTTTTTGCATTCTTTCGTGATCTGGAGCGCTAGTTCTCTTGTGGGTGTCATGATGACAGCTGAAAAATATGTATTGAATGAAGAGAAGAAAAGGTAACACATCGTCAACACATAAAAAGATCTTACCAATCGGACCCTCTTTATCTTCCAGAGGTCTCTGGTCCATTATATGTCGCAGCATTGGCAAAACAAAGGCCAACGTTTTGCCGCTCCCAGTTTTTGCTATGCCCATCATGTCATGGCCGCACATTATAACGGGAAGAGCTTGCGCCTGTATTGAGGTGGGTTTTTCAAAATTCAATCTGAAAGATCAATATATCAATAACTAAATCTTATAAATATGATAATAATGACATAATGGTGTATGGAAAACTTGTTTAACAAAGTATGTCTAAAACGATATAGAACGATATGGTTGCAGAATTTTATATTCAATATTGTTTGTATGTTTTGATCCCTAAATTTAGCAATAGGAATGCCACAGTCCTTAGTATATCTATGTACTGTATGTTTCTTCTAGTTTGATTTCGTACAAATAATTCGTAAAAAAAAAACTTGGGATTGAATTATCCATATTGAAAACAATGAGAAACACTTACTTTTTCAGAGCATTCAGTACTTTATACGAGACTCCAGCCTGTGCCCAAGTTCTAATCGGCTTGGGGCAGTTCTTTCCACGAACTTTGATGTGTTCCAAATTCATTCTCACGTCATCAACTTCTTCTTCCGTCATGGCGGCAAGCTCAGGGACCTGTGTGCAGATTGACGATTTTGGGACTCCGAATGACTGCAACTAATTGGATTAAAAAAACCTAGTCGACCAATACCTCAACATAAAACTTCTTGCAAAAATCTTCATATTGGATTTTTGAGTGATCGATGACAGTATCGAGCTTACGACCTTGACCTTGCTGCTTGTTTCGGAATTTACCCAAGGCACTGTCGAGTGATTCTTCCTCTTCCTCTGATGAGTACTAAAGAAGAAAGGCATTCAGGCAAGATGTAGTATTTTCAAAAGAAATTGATTTAGTAACACAACATATTTACTTCCATAGCATCAGCGTCACCCTCCATTAATTCTCCCTTCTTCTTTTCTGGTTTGATATGCGCTGATTTTTTCTTTGCTACTGCCACCACCCTGCTGATTTTAGGACCACTTGTATTTTCTGTTGTCTATGTCAAAATAAACAATTACAATCATTGCTTCAAACATATCACTTAAGAACTTCCATCTCACATTCCCAAACATGTGTTTGTCATTCTCAGCCTTCAAATTACTCATGAATGCATCCAGAGGATCATCCTCATCTTCTTCAGCCTCTTCCATCTTTTCCAGAGAATCTATCTTTTCATTTTCCCTTCCATCTTCTACACCTATTTTTTTTATAATAATATATATATTTGAATTAATTTAAACTAAATCCTTGTTCTTAACTATTTGCCAATTATATTAGTTTTTTCAATGAAGCCTTTATATTCATGACAACAGTGGCTGCTATATATATATATATATATATATATGGTTGGTGATATGAACACATGATTACATCAACAACAAACCATTCTCATCCTTCACGGTTTCTTCTTTCTCCTCCTCTCTCTCCCCCTCCTCCTCATCATCATCGTCATCATCATCCAAGGTCCATTGTTTCCCTCCTGGTGCATCATCGTCATCGTTTTGAGACGGCTGCCCGAGAGCGAGCTTCTGCTCTTTTCTCCAGGTTTCTACTCTGTCCTTTCGCTTTTTCATCTCCTCTTCTAACCTGGCTTGTTCAAAATCCTAAAGTATAAAATTCTGCAAAAAATAAATTCGGTGATTCTGAATAAAAAGATTGTGTCAGTACTTCTGCAGTAAGTAACCTTCGATAATGTGTCTTTCGCCTTGTTATTCTCCTTTTTCTCAGGATCTTTAACCACATCCTTATCTTTGTCACGGGATTCTTCCTTGTCGTGTTTTCCATATCTACCCTTTTTCCTTGACCTGAATGTAAAATGTTTAGATGTAAGATGGCCCATTCATTTCCATGGACTTACCAAATCAAATTTGACAGCTGTTTAGGACTGTACCTTTCATTTCTTGAACTACGTCGTTCATGAGACCTTTTTCTTCCTCTTGATCTAGACCTTGATCTTCTGCTTCTACTAAGAAAAATTAGAGTCGCGTTTGGGAATAATATAATTTCAATATCATGAAGGATACTGAATACGATCAATTACAATTGAATTTTACCCCCTACCTACCTCTTTTCAGATTTTTCTTTAGTTTCAGATGTAGACTTGGATTTACTTTTATTATCTTCATTTGCTTCTTTCTGGTAAAATATAAATTTTAAATTAATATATATAACACCCTATGGGTAAATTAAAAAGTGTAGAAGGTGAAAATTTTGAGTTCTCCATAAATGACCAGTTAGGTTGAGGGTCCTTAAAAGGCCAGTATTAGCCACTTAGAAGACTTATGACCACTTGGGCGAGAGATTTGCATGGACTGATTTTTTTATGTTTTTGATCGCTTTCAGTCGCAGTAGCAGTGTTTTAATTTTTATTACTAATAATTCTCAAACAACTCAGATACTTTTCGTAAGTAGCAATGTCTTTGAGTGATACAGGTGAGAAAAAGAAGAAAGGGCATCGTAGTGCCAGTCAGAAGCTAAACTAAATTAAATTGCGTTTGCTACGGTACGTTTCACTTTCGACGGAAATTCAGACTTTTCAATTCCGGACAGGTATTAATCCGTTAAATCGAGGGTTAATTGTACGAGTATTATAGAAATTTACAATAGTATTATTCTTCGTCCTCTCTTCTGAGCCACCAGAACTACCTGTACTTGAGCTTCTCTGTTTTCGTTTTTGACCTTCCGGGTGAGATCTGAGGCAAAGGTGGAAAAAAAAAATTTAGGTTGATGAAAACCAGCAGGAACAATTTAGCATTGAAAATCCACAACCAAAAGCCTAATATGTAAACAATCACTACATTAGATACGTGCTTACTTTTTATCGCGGCCTCTGCGACTTTTATCTCGTGACCTGGACCTTGAACGCGAGCGTTTAGATCTTGATCTTTTAGAAGAGCTTTTCGAATGGCGAGAATAAGATCGGGAGTATTTTTTTTTCGAGCCCGGAGATCTTGATCTAACAGGATAGAAACAGGTTTAAAATATTAAAGATAACTTGAGAGAGATACAAAATTATCATGAATGCAATGTTCAATAAAACCAAAAATTTAACAAAGGCTAGGGTGATCTGAAATTTCAGGCGAAAACAAAACACTTTTGAATTCTGAAGCTTAGGATTTATGGAGGATGAAAATCCATACCTTGAACGCTTCTTCTCATGGTGAGAGCGATAATTTCTATTCCTTATGTTGGATTTCTGTTTTGATCTGGAGCGAGATCTTGATTTCTTGTTCTCTTCTGTTGTCCCTTGATATTTAGGATCTTTTTCAACAGGCTCCTATTGAGGTAATTTTAGCATAATTACAAATTAGGATGAAAAATGCCCAATGTACATGTACAAACGAAGCCTTAAGAGAAGCTATATTAAACGGTAACGTTAGTACGTGTACCTGTTTTATATTCACAGTTGCACTGATAGTTGTGTCCACCTCCATGAATGTAATTCGGAAGTATATTTCTCTATGTCAAAGTAGGGAATTCGAACCTTTTTTCAGGAGTCTAAAACAGAACACGTTTGCTACGGATTAAGTCACAAAATAATAAAACTTAAAGATACCGCTCTATCGACCCCTTGCGGTATCGTTATAGGCGCACGTTGAAAATTTAACATTCAAAGATTAATACCGCTATTTTTCAAGTGGAAAAATATATTGTGATACTGTATAATTTAGTAGAAAGTAGTCAGCAATTGTATAAATTAGATGATTCATTTCATTCCCAAAAAAAGGAGGCTCAATTAAACCCATGCTCGTTCACACTGTCAATATCGAATTAGATCAAGGAAGGAATTAGATAAAGGAAGTTATTTAACTCATTCACCTGTAATATATATTTGAAAAAAACCAAAGGATCTATGCTCAATTATGTTAATATTGGTTATTTATGTTATATTTTGCGGATCCGTCGAATTTATTTGTGCGTCTTTAATAAAATATGAAGTGCGGTGGAATCGATAATTTAAAGCCGAGCAACTAGCTGGTTGTTATCGATATCTTTTATTTCCTACGTTACGTCGCGAGCTTTTGTGTGAATTTTGAGGGTGAGCGCAGGAGTGCCTGCTTGGACGTGAAAGAACTTTAATAAGTTAGATTGCGGTTGAACTTGGAACCACTGAAAAGGTAACTCGAAAAGGCATTCGACACTAGCCCTTTTAAGTCATTAGCTTAGTATTATTAGATTTAGAGACGACGCTTACGTTGTACGAACTGGGATTGACAGTTCAGAATTACGCTTCGCTCTATGGTCGTAAATGGATTTTTTTCTAAATCTGCTAAACGCGTGGATTTGGCGTGTCACACACAGCTGTTTATGCTGATATTAGTACGGGTTCTGTTAAAAGCTGTTTCTTGGTGGTGTTTGATAAAGGTTCTGGATGTTTATCTGTAGACTTGAGGAATCTTGTCGTGGTGCTTATAAATGCCTTATACGTAATTTTAGTTTTAAATTCTAATAAATGCTATAAACAGTAAATATACAAATGTCTAAGTTAAAACTGAAGGTTTTAATTACTACCAGTATAATAGCATTTAAATGAGCTGATATTATCGGAGGTTATTGCTAGGGTCAGTTTTTCTGTAATTTAAGTGATGCTCCCCATAAACTGCTCAACTTAGCTTTAAATTAATATTTGACAAAAAATTAGTAGCACAATATATACTAGCTGTCATTTAATGTAAATACTGAAATCAAAGGAAAACTTACGGCTTTTTTTCAATAAACCACAATTGATTTAAAAAGTGAAATATGCATAGCAGTTTAACGCTTGAGAACGCTAACGAGAATGGCTGTGCACACAGACTGAAAATAAATTCAACTTGGTTTTTCATTTATTTTACTTTGATCAACAACAAATGAAATAAAGCCAACTCTGATTTAAACAGTAACCAACATAACCCAGTGTGCATGAAGATCTTTGGTTCGTAGTTGAGTTATTTTTAAACGTGGAGATTGATCTGCTCGACATAATCGGCAAATAAAATTTTGCTTCATGGAAACATTTTCTTGGCATAATTTCGTAATAAAAAACTTCTGTTCCGCCGTGACTGTACGATTGACCTCACAAAAGTGATATGTGCAACTACTATATATAGTATAGAAGTATTGTTCATCTGTATATATGTTGTTCTTCGTTATCTGGTGGTATAACAATATAGAATGAATCTCTGCACACACAACCTTGAATGCTACAAAAAATTCTCTCCGTAAGTGAAAATGTGAGACTGAATATAATAAAATATGCTACATCCAGTAATACTTAAATCAACCGTTATCTACGATCTGGAATGTTCAATATGCTACATGGCTGTATGATATGCCGATTGAAAGTTCACGTCATGATTTTGGCTTCGTAAGTGGTGAAATGTCAGATATAAATTTAAAGACATATTATAAAATGTAAAATTCGGTCAGGAAGTTTGTCAGGAGTTTTGTATTTACCATTATTTAAAAATCAAGATTTTTTATCAAGAACTAAGACATAGTCTGGTGTGTCATCAGTAATGTTATATTTGATAATGCAAGCTGTATTTGTAATCTCTTGATGTGATATTGTGATGAATTCAAGCTATCTGCGTCATTTCTGAAATTATTTCAATGCTGGATTACCCAGCGTATGTTCTTGGATGTATTAGATTATTAAGATATTTAATTTATTAGGAACATCTGCTCAGTTGTGTGGGATGTTCATCAGGTAATAAAAAAAATGAATCTAAAATATTTTCTTAGAAGTCATGTTATGTATTGGAAACCACCATTGCATATATAACAAGAAAATATTGTTCTTTGGCATGAAGCCATATCATTGGGATTATTCCCCGCACTGTTCGGCCCTATGTACGTAATTGCCTTCATTCAAAGTCGAATGAATTAAAAGAAACAGGAAGTGCTGTATGCTGGTATTGGTTCATATAAATGTGTAACGGGATATCTTCGCATGTATTGCAATCAGGTTTAAACTGCCAGGTGTAACAAAGAAAAGATTAGTCGTAAACCTAGCAGTAGTTATTCTATCTCTGATGTTATTAAAAGGGTACCCGCAAATGTACATTACATTTCATTCAGATCTTGATATGAGCAATAAAATAGTTGTCTTGTTTGCCTTATATAAGACCAGAAAAAAATTGCAGTTTGTGATTCCCATACATCTCTTCATGAAGTTCAATACAGATGCCAAGACACATGTTTATTTGATTGCTTAGTATGCTTAGTGAATTGTTGCATAATTTATGTGCTTCAATTTGAAGTAGTGATCATGTTGGTTCATGCCTGTTCTCCTTTTTGCTTGTTCGATGACGTTGTACTTGTTTTATTTTTCAGAGGTTAAATCTAATTCTACTGAACTAATCATAATGAACAATAGATTTTCTGAATGAAGGTAAGCTTATATCAGGTCATATGATACCGGGTTATATCCAGATACAAGGAATTTTCATGTTACAGAAATGTCCAGTGATTTTTAATGTACAATCGATTATGTCATAGTTTATTCATGACGAAGGCGTAATGTTTTATATGATCATATTTTTATTATAACTCCAGGATTGTTATCCTATGTCAGGATTATTATCCTATGTAACAACTTGAAGCATTTAGACAAGCTGAATTAAATTAAAAAAAGAGCGTTACGCTAGGTCAGAGGTGGCCAGGCTAACCTTTTACATTCCATGCATCAAGTTCAGATTTCTTGTACCCCATTTAGTTCTTGCTAAAATTTGTCAATATATTACCAGCTCGAAGCTTGTTGGTATAGATTTTTTTTTCCTACAAATCTGCTTTTGATTAATACTTTAGACATGAGTAGTTGACTTACTTTTTTCACTATTATCACTGCGGTACAATATGCAATAGGTTAGACACCCCTGCTCTGGTTGATTGAACTATCGTTACTTATCAGGGATCGAATAATGTTGTGCATTATGTATTAATATTATGTTGGCAACTGCTAACAACCAAAGTTATGTTTTGCTTAGGTACACTTGCTATGAACAAGGGGTCGCACGGTGTCAAAACCATCAGTACATCATACGAAAGTTCGAATCCTTTCACATCGTCACTCGTCGGGCGTTCAGGAAAAAAGTCGTCATACAACAGCCTCTCACAATTTGGATCGTTCAACCATGCTTGTAACCTTGACGAGAATATGAAAGTCAGCCGTGAGTCTGCCATCACCTTTAACGAAGCCTGACTCCCCTACTCTTCGGGGAACTTGTTGGTGAAAATAGTTTATATATTATTTATGAAATATTGTATTTTCGGACCAGGTGAGAAAGAAGGAAAGGTAACGACAGTAGTGGCGACACCTGGACACGGATCGGATAGACAGCAGGAAATTTCATACACGGACACGCGAGTTATAGGTAAATCCAAAACAAATGGGCCATCAGGGATTAGAGTTCCACTAGTTTCTATCACAAAAAGTCTTATCTTTGTTAGTCTTTTGTTATTAGCTTTTTAATAGCGATTCTTCAAATCTGTATATTTCTGTGGATGGCATGATTGATTGTAGCAGTGAATTTGCTTAGAAAAAATTTGCATTTAAAACTTCATTTATTGTATAGTAATGTTACATTAAGTTTATGCATTCATTCCTTACCGGATTAATGTTGTTAATGGAGGTAGATGGGATGAGTAGGCAGCATTACTAAATACAGGTGTCATAATGTTCTAATGTCCTGATTCCATTCTTCGATCAATGCAAAATGTGATTCACACTTCTGTAGTGAATCAGCTATTTCAATGCCCACATCTCTTTTTTGACATCAAAATTTGTAATGATGATTTGTAGCAATCAATTGTTGATAGGCTGTGTTAGTACACCATGAACAAGACACCGTCTTATGTCTTGTTTTGTTCCTCTTATTTACTTATAATGGAAAGCTGAAAATTTGCTGAAGCCATTTTTGCTGCATTTATTTTAATCAATTAATGACTACGTTCTTGCGCTTCACACAAAATGATTATGGCACAAATGTGTTACTGTTATTGATTTATTTTCACCTGCCAAGATATTACTTGTTGTTCTCATGTAATATAAACTAAACTTCATCGTTTGATTTGTCGGATATCCTAACAGGGATATTTCTTTAATTTGACAGTTCATTGAGCGAATTAGTGTTTTTTGGTCCATATATTCCTAATACTTTTGACTTCTATACTTTTTTATAGTAACACAATATGCTTTGCAATAGTTGAAATAATACAAAGTATATTATATCTAAAAGGTTGATTTGTAATAGTTATATCAGTATAGGTCCGACTAAATTTCATATCATTATTGCCATGGCATGGGAAAGTTACAATAAGATAGATAAGCTATCTGAGAGCGTTTATAACATTGTTGAAAGGTGTATCAATCAAATTATGATTTTGTTTTGTAATTTTTAGGAAATGGGTCCTTCGGAGTTGTGTATCAAGCCCGTCTTGCCGAAACAAGCGACATGGTCGCTATAAAGAAAGTTCTGCAAGACAAACGCTTCAAGGTAATTTTATAAATAATTATATACTTGACTGTGGAATCGGAGCAATTTTTGAGTTACTGGAGTCGGTACTGACTCCAACTTTAACTAAATTCAAATTTTGATACTAAAATTATGGTGTAATTATCCACTACTTTCATATATACCTATCGTCATTTTTAAAAACATAACAAATCTAGCAGCCTACTCCTGTTTGTTAATAGCTTTATCAAATGGAATATCTGTGGGAGGAACATACTGTTTATACCATACAACACATTTTAGATTATTTCAGTAATCACATCATTACATAACGCCTGCTAAAATGAAGTTCCTCTAACTGTTGCTTTTTAATGTTCAATCTCATGCCATGGTTCTATTCTGATAGATTAAGCTTTCTTCCCATCAGAATTCTCACTCAGCTGTAGCCCATTGTCCTGGGAAACAAAGGTTGAGTGAGCCCTTAAAGCTCGATCAAAGGAACGCTATTTCAATTAGCCTAATTTCCAACAGTTATTAATAATATAATGTACTAGTTATAACATCCGTTGCAAACCAGTGGTTTATCTATCATTGAATCATGAAATAGATATAGATTATTTTCCTAATGATATTACCACTCTCCAGAAAATGCATCAACCTTTATTTACAGAACCGGGAGCTGCAGATAATGAGAAAACTCGACCACTGCAACATAGTTCGTCTGTGCTACTTTTTTTACTCCAGTGGCGAGAAGGTCAGTATTTTTTCATGCGAATAATACTATAAGTTTGATTATGGTCTAATATTGCTTATGCTTTATTGTCATCCACTACAGAAAGATGAGCTTTATCTTAACCTGGTTATGGAATATGTGCCGGAGACCGTATACAAGGTCGCGCGCCAGTTCAGTAAGAACAAGCAAACGATACCTGTTCTTTTTGTTAAGGTAGAAGAATTGATTGAATTGAATTGATTTCCGTAGCGAACATGTTTTCAGCTGGTTTTTATCATCAATCCAATTTTTTTCAGTTGTATATGTACCAGCTTTTCCGAAGCTTAGCCTATATTCACTCAAATGGGATTTGTCATCGCGACATCAAGCCTCAGAATCTTCTATTGGATCCAGACACCGCAGTCTTGAAGCTCTGTGACTTCGGGAGGTACGCTTAATTACAAACAATCTAATCCTTCTATCGATATATACAGGATACATAAGTTTGATTTTATTACAGTGCCAAACAGCTTGTCCGTGGAGAGCCGAACGTGTCTTACATTTGTTCTCGTTACTACAGAGCTCCCGAATTGATATTTGGTGCCACTGACTATACATCTAGTATAGGTATGAACTTCCAGTATTTATACATGGTTTTGTACCATGATTGTACACTAGATTTTGGGAATTTGTAGTGAGTTTTTTTTGTTATTTAAATTTCATTGCCGTCCTAATTTATTCAGATATCTGGTCGGCCGGTTGTGTGTTGGCTGAACTTTTGTTGGGCCAACCTATATTTCCTGGTGACAGCGGAGTTGATCAACTTGTTGAGATCATTAAGGTAGATTTTCCTTTTGCTCTAGGCATAAGAGACCTAGGTGAAAATTATTTGTAGAAGCACTTTACCATATTGCATTTTAAATTCTAGGTACTAGGCACTCCAACTCGCGAACAAATTCGCGAAATGAATCCAAATTACACAGAATTTAAGTTCCCGCAGATAAAAGCTCACCCGTGGTCCAAAGTAAGTGTATTTTTCATTGTATCGTCTTTTTTTACAACCAAAGATAATGTTGGCAGCGTTTTGATGAATTACAAGTCGAATTATATGACATCTGTGACTAAAATCAATATAATTTGAATCCAGTGAAATTGTATCTTTAATCCAATCAATTATTTTTAAACTGCTGCACTGTAAACTTGCTGTTATTACGCAATATATAAACAGATTCACTTGGGTTGACATAGTTTCTTGGAAAAACTCAATAAAGTAAAGTGTCTCAAGTTTTCATATGTTGCATTTATGATTAATATTCTCATATTAAACTATGTGTTATCTTAGGTGTTCAGGCCAAGGACCCCGCCAGAAGCCATCACTCTGTGTAGTCGCCTCCTCGAGTACTCACCCGGTGCTCGCATCTCTCCCCTGGAATCTTGTGCACATAGTTTTTTCGACGAACTCCGCAATCCCAAGACCACTCTTCCTGCTGGGAAAAGCCTTCCTCCTCTCTTTAATTTTACACCCCAAGGTCAGAATTCCATCTCATCCTTCTTTTTTCTCATGGTATGCCGTGTCTTGATATATAATTTATTCTCTTCAGAATTATCACTGAAATCGCCACTTTACAACATTTTGATACCTCAGCATATAAGAAACCCTCCATCGGCCACTAGCTCTACAGGTGAGTTTTTTTTCTTTGGGTTATTATATTTACCTACATGAGTGTAAGAGGACAAATTTTGATTATGTATGTGATCGCTGTCAGTCGCACTGGAAGAACTACCAGGTGCATTTATAGAAATTACATTGTAAAAAATCGTTTTACTATAAACAAAGGTAATAGATATGAGTAAAAGAGGACATAACCCTGGTAATTTTCTCCAACCTTTGGATAGCTGAATAATATAAGGAGGCCAGACCAGGAAATTCTCAGATCATTTTTTTTCTAGGTGATTATAACATGACTAACCAAGATAACAAGTTAGTTAGTGGAAACGATAAGGATATGCTGCTCAACAGATCAAGATTAGATGGATAAGTGGTATGCAAGTGAAACATTGCTAGGAAATCACCTCTTTCAAAATCTTTTATCGTAATTGATAATAAACTTTTTTGTGTGCGTGTTTGTTTGTTTGAGGCACGATCAGTAAAAGTTATTGACCATTTTTGTTCTCATTGTCGCCTCAAAAGTATTATTTTAGCCGTCGTTTTTTCAACGTCATAAAAATTGCTTAAACTATCGATACGACCCGTCTCCGTCTAACCATAACCCGAAGAATTTTAGAACAACGTTTTTATCGAGATTTAATTTAAAGTTTTACGGCGACGACGAAGATAGAGTGTCGAAAATAAAACTTAGATAATTTGTCGCCACAATGTCGTCCAGTGGATTCCATCTATTTATTTATGAATCTGCTCTTTTTGTACATGCTTGTCATTCTTTCACCCTTTTATATACATATCTATATATACGTGAAAATTGCGTCTTTCTATTTTACCAACCGGGCAATTGAACGTCTACCGGAACCAGTTCATGCATGCAACGCCGCCACACCGCTGAGATCCGATAGCTGAGACCAATGGTAGTTGAAAACTGTATCGTACCATTTGTATTTTGCTTGTATTTGTAAACAACACAATTACGACCGGTTTGGATACGCGTTTCTTCGTGCCGATAAACCGTGTTCGTAGCCTTATTGTGAAACTTACTGTTTCTGATTTTAACCTTTGTCGTAAGATGTAAAATAATAAATATGTATGTAACTATAACTGATAAAATGTATTTGGTAAATCGGTTAGGAAGTTCTGCCGCTGCTGAGGATAAAACGTTTCTGCGAACAGTGTGGTCATCAAACCTAGATCGGCCAGTATTTTTCTTATAATTCTGGTGACCAAAGTCTGTAAAAACTTAACAGAACCTCTCCCAATCGAACGTATACCCGACGTAACTAGTGTACGTCGTCGTTATTGGAATCCGATATGTAAGACAGTGATTTTTAAGTGTATTCCGGTTCAAGGGGTGTGTTTGAATTATTTTACCTCGATATAAAGTAAACTGAATTTCAAGTTCATGTTTTGTTATACGCCGCCGTATAAAAAAAATTACCGCTAGATGGTGCTCAAGATTGTACAGAACTACGTGTAATTCATCTCGGTACCGAATACACGGAAGTCACCGATTAGCTATGGCATAGTAAGCAGGAGCAGTTCTTTATCTGTCAATTTGGTACCGTAGTGGCAATTTCAAGTACCAACTAATTTTTGAACGCCGCTCTTTCGATATGATCAACTGATGTATTTGCTCTCTCATGGACTGTCGTCATCGTTTTGTAGATTCCCCCCCTATCTACCGGATATTACGAAATGACTTCTATCTTGGGGTCCGTACAATTTGCAACCCGTAAGGGATTTTTTCAAAAAACAACATCGATATGAGCATATAATATTGAGCTTGTTCTTGGCAAGGTTCGCAATAGTTCTGTATTACCTTTTTAGTGGGATTGGATGCTTGTAAATCACTGTACGATTACACAAATTCGTGTCGTACATCCTATTGGAGTAACTGATCGTAGTACGTATTGTTATTACGGTAGTTTCAATGGGAAAATCTGCAGAAGTTAATTGTTACATCACAATGAATATTTATTTCGTGAACGTTTGTAAATTTGCTATAAAAAGGGTGATGGATCCTTAGCAAGTTTCAGTAGTATAAATTGAAATAATTATAAAATAATGCTGTTTGACCCTGAAGAGATGATCACTCCGCTTCCATCCGGGGTCAAACGGAGGGCCAAAGCTAGAAAACGAAAATCCGTTCGGAAAAGGAAAGTCACTCCAAAATACAGAGAGATGATCGTGAGGTCTCTGAAGGCACTGAAAGAAAAGAACGGAAGTACGACCGGCGCCATCGCTAAATATATCGAAGCTCGCTATAGAAAAAGGAACGATTACGTTTTGAATCACGTCATTACCTGGCTTGTGGGAAAGAGGGTATTATCGAGAAGTAAGGGACGAGTGAAACTTACCGGAAGAAAGCTAACTCTCAAACAACAAGGCAAAAAAGGACGATCGGCAGCGAAGCGCCGAAGAAAATCAGTCGCTGGTAGAAAGAGGCGGCGGCGACGAAGGCGATAAACAATTCCGTTTGATGTCCAACAATGCATTTCTCTTTTACAATGGTTGAAAATTAAAAACAGTGCAACCAGAAGACTTTTGTCTTTGATTTGCGATTGTAGAATGTCAAAATCGTCTCTCGTGTAGGGTAGAAAAATATTTGAAATTTGGTAAATATACCCTGAGAAATTGCGACGATGTTTCAAGACAAGCAAGAGAATTATAAGAGAACATTAGAGCAATAGCTTCAAATATTGTTTCGCTTGACGATCGAGGACCGGAACTGTCTCATACTGCCATCTCGCGGAAAGTTTTAATTTGTTAAATTGTATGGTAAAACAAAATCTGTATAGTCTAACAAGATGGTAAATTAACTGATGACGAAAATTTTAAATGTATGCGCTGTTAAAAAGAAAACAACACAAATCTCTCTATGCAATAGCTATGAAGTATTCTAATGAAGATCTTAAACTATCCATTGTACTGTATAAATTTATCTAAAAAATACGTGAGGCGTGAGTATTCGTTACTACTAGTTGCTAATATCTATCCATGGTTAGCTCTAATACTAATAAGTAGAGATTCTGTAACCATGGACCATGCTGTAACCAACCCGTTTTATATTGTTTGATAACAATACAGTGTTATTTATCATTTTGAACGATAGTGTTCAAAATTCTCGACTATATTGAAGAAAGAAAATCTCGTTGTGACAAATATCGAAAATATTATCTATGGAAATTCCAGATCTTTATCGGGGTAAGATCATCGCCTATTGACGCTTTTTTTCTGTAATATTTTTTCAAATATGATTTATTCTTTCTTTCTTATTCAGAAAGATCGATATTAGTGACTGGCGTCACTGGGTTTTTGGGAAAGGTATTACTGGAAAAAATTCTGAGATGTTGCCCAGGTGAGTTTTGATTTCAAAGTAATTCAATTGATTTCATTTTGAAAATTGTGTCCTCCAGAAGAGTGTTTTGTGTTACGGATCGGTTCTACACTGCTATTGAACATTATAGTTAATTGGGACAGACCAAGTTAATTATTTCGCATAAGCATTTCGCGATTAATGCGTCTATGGCGCTTGATCGACCAAATTACTCACATTTAAAGAATAAATAAAAGTAGATGGTATAAGTGAAGGTAGATAAAATTCAATCTCAATCCATTATTAATTTAGCATAAGAGTTGAATCAGAGTAATATTGCCTGAGCTCGTTTTCTTAATGTATTGTTGCGAGACATTTAAATCAAAACAACTGTGTGAGATGGCCAACCACGACACTATGCAGCAAGCGATCAATTGGATGCCTGCCGGTTGCAATCATATGTTGAATGGGAAATGTCCCGTATCTTACCAATTTATCACCAGTTTATCAGCATATCATCTTCATGGTGCTCACTTATTTTCTTGATTTGGACATTATCCAATGTATACCAAGTGATTGCGGAGTCAAGTCTGTACTCATACTCAATATGTCCAAACAAAACTTAGGGCCCTGCCTCTATTTGTCGGATCTAGTGCCGATGTATACCAAGTAACTTTTTCGTGATTATTTCTGTAGGGATCGCTAGAGTTTTCGTGTTGATAAGATCAAAGAAAGGAAAATCACCAGAAGAAAGACTGGCTGCGACTCTAAGCTCTCCAGTCAGTATCTTTCCATTCTATAACATGTTTTTTCATACAATATTTTTCCAAATAATTCACGTGGTTTTCTTAGTTGTTCGATCGAGTGCGTAAAGAACAGCCGCGTTTCGATGAAGTAGTGACTATTGTAACAGGCGATGTTATGCTTCCGCAACTCGGCGTTGATAGCGATGAGCTGAATCCAGTCATTCAAGAAGTTTCAATCGTTTTTCACTGTGCCGCTTCAGTTAAATTCAATGAACCCATGCAGTAGGTTACCCAATTTTATCAACAAAACACTCTTTGCGTAATTCAAACGGCGCGTTGTCACGTGTATTCCCCACTTGTTTTTTTCAGAAATGCTCTGGAGTCTAATGTTGGAGGTGTTGACAAAATAATATGGCTTACAAAACAGATGAAGAAAATAGAAGTACTGTATTTATCTTTCATTTTGTTGAAAAATCATCTTGAATATATAACGAGATTCAGTCTTCAGTTCCCCGTGTTTCTTATCTGGTGAATCTTTTTAAAATGGAGACTAGTCTGACATGCATGAATTAGCAACTGAATATAAATAGTTTAATCCTTGAACTCGAAGACCATTTTAATACATTCGAAAGAAAAATCCATAGCTACAATGTTAGAGACAAATATTATGACAAATGATTAGATTCCTGGCATTAGCTGTGGCCCTGGGTCAACCTTTGGTGTGGTCCTGTAATTAAAAAATAATTTTTGAAAGTGATATATATATATAATTTTCTAATTCTAAAAACATTTTTCCTACCATTGCTGTCTGTCTTCCAAATATTGTATCCTGACAGTGTCTCTGACCATATGGCTCTATATAGATATTAGTTTCGTAAATCTAATGACTAAATCACCTGCTCATTCTTAATTACAATTAATTTTTAGGCACTTGTACATCTTTCAACAGCATATGCCTATTGCAACAGAAAGCATATCGAAGAGGTAGTCTATCCTTTGAATGCAAACCCATATGAACTCTTGCAGAGTGTCAGGTAAAAATTTTATTCCACTAAAATTATGTATTTTGAGCAACAGCACATGTGTGCAATAATATAATGAACATTTTACAGATGGATGTCTAAAGACATGATCGAAGCAATCACTCCATTTCTCTTGTTTGATTATCCAAATTCATATACGTATACTAAAGCAATGGCTGAAAATTTACTAGTATCATATCAACAAAGCTGTTCTAAAGAGAGCAAGTTCCCGATAGCTATCGTAAGGCCATCCGTAGTTTTATCAAGTTGGAAAGAACCCATGGCAGGTGAATAATGCATGAAATTTAAATAGATTGAAATACTGTTCTGTTCTGTCATTATTGTTTGAATGTCTAGGGTGGATTGATAGTTCAAATGGTCCAGTAGGATTAGTGATAACATATGGAAAAGGCTTGCTTCGTACAATGATAGGCAAACGAGAAGCGGAGGCTAACTATATCCCGGTTGATTTTGCAACAAATCTTATGATTGCGGCAGCGTGGCGATGTGTTTCATTGCGGTTTGTATAACTTACTACTGAAATGTTTTCATGTTTTGTTTTCTCGATAGGCTACAAGCAAAAACTTTTTATTTTCATGCTGAACATCAAGTTAAAATACCATGTAGTAAATTTGAATGTGATGCTGAACATCAAGTTAAAATACCATGTAGTAAATTTGAATGTGATGTACAAGCATAGGTTGCAAAACTATATCTCCTTTGTTGTACTGAATCATCCTTGTATTACTGTCAGGCTTGAACTCTGCTTTGTAATTCAGACAAATCACTTCGGATGCAAGCACATTGACTGTTTACAATTGTACGAATGATAGCTCAAATCCTATCACTTGGGGCACTTTTTCAGACTGCACAATAGAGAATGTATGGAAATATCCAATTGAAAATTCACTTCGTGTGCCTGTCCGTAATCACACTATCGCACCAAATTTCTATAAAAACAGGATTGAGTGGCTGTATAATCATCTTATACCTGCAGCCTTCGGCGATCTGGTCCTAAGTATTCTCCGAAAAAAGCCACGGTAACTTAATTGATGACATACTCAATTTTTTTTCACCTCCATCTTATAAAAGGTTTTGACTTCAATCTAGATTACTCAAGTGGTATAAATCGATATTTTCAACTTGCAAATGTTTGGAATACTTCACAATGAGATCTTGGAAATGGGATCAAGAAAATGTCATGCAACTTCGCTCTAGCATGTCCAAGAAAGATCGAAAGGTAGCTCCCTTCTAGTTCTGAAATACTTTCAAGAATTTAACCTGTGACCTTTATTACAGATTTTCTATTTCGACACTTGTGACATACAGTGGAAAAAGTATTTGGAAGAATATCATGTAGGTATAAAAAAATATATTCTGCAAGAGGATTTGGAAACGATACAGGAAACTAAAGCCATGTTGCGACGTAGGAAAGCTATTGAAGACTTTGTGATACTTTGTTTCTTTCTTATTGGTTTACTGATGGTCCGTGGCAGTGTTCCAGCTTTGTTTGTACAGATTTCTTCCACTGCACTTATCTTTAATTACGTATTCCAATTATTTTCATGGTGTTAACAGACATTACACCGATGGGTAACTCCTGCTTCTATTTAGCTGATATATATTATTTAGGAAATTAACTTATTGCATGATTTATATGAGATTTAATCTAGAGTACTAACTCCACTGTTTATTAGTACATTTTATTCACTAAAACTAAATGATTTCATAGACAAAATTTATTAACAGCATAACAATTATTCAACTCCCAACAACTTTAATCTTCAGTATTCCTGGTAAATCTGTTGATCTTCATATGGATTAAATATTTTTGGTAAGTCACGCACAAACAAATGATTGATGCCACGACAAAAAGCATCATAATGATGTATTCCCATAGGAAGAATACCCTACACATAAAAAATACATGATTTACTTCAGATGGTAAGTACCAAAATATCAAATTCTAACTCACAGTGTTGGCTCTTGGAGGATTTCGACCTCAAATTCAACTATCAGATCACAGAAACTGCAAAATTAAGACAAGAATATAGCTAAAAAATTGAAACACAATTCGAAGTTTGAATTTGCTGCTACCTCTTGCTTCTAAGCATTGCAGAAAAGTAGAGCATGTTGCTGCTGTTGGCTTGAAACGTTGCATGTTCAAATGTAATGTTCCCAACCCATTTGTCTTGATTGTCGATGTCAGCTCTGCAGGGGCAAGCACTATAAGGTGTACATTACTGAATGTTATATATATGATGCAATTTTATATGAGGTGATTGTGAGTTAATAGAGACCATCATTACCTTTTCATTACTTGAAGAACCAATTCGGAACTCGAACTTGATTCTATCAAATGTGAACACTGGTAGCAATCCTATTAAGTTTAATATTGTGAAAGTTTTTAGCTGATTTATACCTATTGTAAAATTACCTACATAAACCAGATATCCATATACCTTTTTCAGTAAATTGATGTTGTTAAACTGGAATCCTGTTACATTGCTGACTTCAGTTAAAACAATATCATCCGTTACTTTAGACAAATATGTGTCGTATTTGTAAAGATCAAAAATGAGCGATAACAGGGACCCATCTTTGATTTTTATACGACAGCCTGCATGTATAATCAAAATAGTCACAAGCAAGAAAGAGCAACCACACATAAGTTGGTCAAAATTGATTATTGGAAAAATTTTCCTTACCTGTTTTCTTAGTGCAGTTTGTAACGCTATCAATTCAGAGAAAAATATTTTAAAAATTGCTACACTAATTTAATTCACAAATTCCGAAATCAGATAATGAAGTTGCACCTTTCATGCCAGACTCGAACATTAAGTCCACTGGAGCAGCTAACATTGATTACATATACCTGATGGAGAAAGGTGAAGGTTTTATATTTATATCACTAGACTTATGGAAAAAAAGGTTGCATTTCAATATTATTTACCTCTGAATGTAAAAATGCAAGTGAGGACAGCGATTCATTTTTTCCTGGCATGAAATCAACTTCTAAGAGAGCATAACCAGTGTTACAGTGTTGTGGGCTTTCAGTGCAGTTGACAAGGATCTCAACCTGGGCAGTCTTACAAACGAGAATAACATTCATGTAAGGGACTATTATTACTTAAATAGTTGGTAAATTTCATATGTAACCTTTGCTATCAAAACATCTCCAGAAGTGACTTGCCCACTCTCTACCAGTTTAGTTGAAGACATGACTAAATTGAGAATTTCAAAGTGATTCTGTTCGAAAGAGAATGAATATGCAGTTTCCCTTGTGAAAATTCCACTGAAACGTAACTGCAGAAAGAAATAGAGAACCTGACCATTGTGCTTGGTAAACTTTTGGGAAACTAAAGGGAACAATCTTATGACATTTACACTGATACTATCCATGACACTCTTCACACACAGAACATTAGAGGACGAATGGGCAGTCGGGAGGATAAGAACAGAATTGGCAGGTGAGTCTTCCGAATTCCGCCAGAGTGCATGTTTTATTTCTTCCAATAGGGGATAGACCTGAAAATAAAGCATGGACTTGATAGAAAATTGCAAATATTACATTTTTATTGTTCAGTCTTTGGTAATTTGCCTGTTTGATCTATATGCACAACTTTATACAAATTAAAAGCAGAGGATAGTTCTTGCATGGATACGAAATAGAGTTCACTGGATTGCTGAAGTTATATTACATATTACTTCTTACCTTCGAGTCAACCACAACATTACTTTCATTGGTTCTTTGCTTAATCATGAGGAATCTTGATTCATAGTTTTCTCTCAAGTGATACGCAAAATCTTTATCGCTTGATTGAGGAGTGTGTAGTTTGAGAGTTTGATTATTATACAAATGACCATAGTAGGTGTTTTTATTTTCTGTTTTGATGAGCCACGCATTTCTTTCTGTTTACGCATCAGATATAAATCACAAAACGATGAAATCTTACATGACTGTACTTACAATATGCCGAGCCCAACCTGAATTCACGTAAACATGGTCAATTTTATCCCTTGATGTGAAGACAAAATTGCCTCGTTTTGTGAATTGTGTAACGGAGTGTTGAGTTTTAATCAAAAGACTTGTATGTGCAGTGTTCAGAACCTCCACCTGTATATCTACAAAGAGGAGAATTAAAGCACGTATCTGGAGTAAGAGAGTTTGAAGAAGAGTGAATTTGATACTTTTTTCATCTCTGATATTTCCTGGCATTGCTTTAACTATGCATTGTCTTATTTCAGTTGTTTGGAGTGAACACTCCAGAAACACATGAATTTGGGATGACTGCAGCAACAATGAGATATAAGATGGGTTTGGCGAGAACAGCACTCCAGATAAGGTGTACTCTGGAGGAATGGAAATTCAAATACATAGGACAACAATATGCTTACACAATGTGGAGAATGAAATACCTGGATAATTATTCAGTAAATAATCTAGGTGGATTTTCCGAACTTGCAAATTTCCTTGATGGACTATTTCAAATAAATGAGATGAGCTCCAAGCTAAAATTCTGAAATTTTCAACCACGTCATGAGACAAAGCTCCTCTGTAACAAACTTTAGGGGAAGATATGCCCAGTATGTTTATGGATGCATTCCTTTCAGCGATATGAACTTTCTGATAAAAAATTATTATAATTTGAAACACATGACAAGAAAATATTAATTATCCAATTGAAACAAATACACTGTATGAAGAATTGAACGTAACCTTGAAATTTATCTTTTCCAGAGGACTCATGAACACATGATTTCCTATCACAATGCAGACATGTTCTGAAGTCAATGCTATTGAGGTAACTTCACTGTCTGCATCTAAGCAATATCTGGTCTATGAAACGCACAAAAGATATTAGGTAACATTGAGGTTGTATCTTACAATTGACCCTTTCTATTTCAGGAATGCAGTAAGCTGATTCAAAGCCGTTGTCTGTAAAAATTAAAGAGCTTTTCGTAGCTAGAACACTGAGAAGTGGATTGCAGTTACTCGTGTAGATATGTCCAATGATTTTATCGCTGGGAATCAGTGGGACACATTCACTTTCTAAGAGAAAAGTTCAGATGTAATGTTCTGACAGTGACACTATAAATGCTTATAATTGATAAACAATATGATCTAGGTTGATTTGCACCAGGGATATCTGTACTTGGCAGCTTTAGTAATGCATTTGAAAGAAGCCATCCTTTAAAAAGCAGCGAGCTGTGTTTCTGTGCTGATGCAGGGGTCATCTTATTCGTACTTTTCATAATCGTTAGCCAACAATCGCAATTCTCATTATATTTGATGTCAGCTGGTAACAATAAAAAATTAAAAATGTAGTAAACAATACTAAAATGATTTTTTTGCGGTGTCAGCATTGCCAGCTTTCGTAACGATAAATATATTAGGTTGAAGGTGAAAACGCAGACGTATTCTGTTTTTGTTGTTGTTGCAAAGTTATGGAGTTGGGACCTTGAATCTTTGTTAAGCCATACTAGCTAGACCTAGGTAGAACTTATACAAACATAAATGATCTGGTGTGGACTTATACTTATTTTACTTCACTAATGACTTGCAACATAATGAAAAATGTTTTTATTATTCATGAGGGGTGCGTATTTACACATACATATTCCTACAGAGATATATGCCAATTTCATAGCTGGCAACATTGGAAAGTTTTACTTGCTTGCTACATGCATTCCATCCATTGTTGAAATGGTCATATCTTTGTTCCATGATGTCATTATTTTCATCATTCCTTTGTCATTGGAGTCAACTAAATTCCTTAATTGTATCTTGAAAATTGTATAAATTTCACTTTAAAATTTGAAACACTTTGAAACAATTATACTGTTATAATACCTCAAAAACATTTGGATTTTCTACTTCATCAGTCTCCTGCAAGGCCCAATAATATTGCCTGGGGATTAATTCAACAACCCTCTTCAATATTATATCTGAAACACACATTTATTTCAATCGGTTCAAGGCTACGTGGAAGAATGTTTGACATACTTACTGGATTGAAAATTCGTTGAACTATTCAGTTTCCAGTTGTTATAGCCAACATCTGAAAATATCCACTTTTTCCAATACGACTGAAGCGTTTGTACGTATGGTTCGCACTGCCAAGTACATGCCCCATCCGAAATGCTGATACATAATAACTCTAACGTGTCAGCAAATGACTGAAGGTATTCCTCGCTCAAACTGCGTATACACAAGAGTTAATCATGTTAATTCATTTTCTACTTCTTTTAGAATAATATTTTTATGAAGTGCTTTGGTTTAAACTTTTAGATTTTGACGAATTTGGCAAAATTCTAGAATTTCGCTCATTCCGGAAACAGAAATAGCATATTTTAGAGTGTCAAACAACCACAATGACACCAGCCAAATGCTAAAATTCTTACTTTATTTCAGAAGATTTCACGATGGAAAACCGGAAAAGTACCAAGCAAACGTTAAGCAGCAACAAAGGCAGGAGCTTTCGTTGCATTATGCGAACATTTAAGCAAAATTGGAATCTCCCTACAGCCTGTGTCGTGTTGCATGGAGGCTATTCATTACATCATAGTGCCAATGGGGGTAACGTTTTGTTCAAATTAGTGGGAGCTAAGAACGTAACGTTACTAAAAAGTCTAAATATCGGTATCTGTTCCAGAGTAACATAGTCTGTGGAAAATTTCCCGACTCTGAACTTTTCAAATGTTCGATTCAACTCCGGTCTATATTGCAGCAAAAATTCCTCTTCAACTAATTCCATAAAATTATATATGCCCATACCCATCCGGCGCCCTGCAGTCCAGTGCTAAATCAAGCATCTAAAGGGATAAGTTGGCAATTTTTCGTGACTCCTCTATCAGTTGTTATTATTTTCCCCGAAAAGGCCTGCCAAAATTTAATTGAATAATCGAAGTGACTGGAGTGAAAAAGGCAGAATATGGTAAACGCAATACTAGTTACTAGGTCTCATATGGGATAATAGGATCGTTGTTTATCTTCGTTTGTAGGCTATAATACTCAACATATGTTGCCAGCTCAGCCACACATGTTTACTTTGTTTAATAAGAGAAGCACTGAATCGGTATCGCGTAAAGTTGTTTTGGAAGAGATTTTATAGCGCCAATAAAAATCGACGTTGATCGGAAGCAATCGTCCTCCCTGTCCGCTTCAAACTTCCACAATGAACCACAAAACAGTATCCAGCAATATCTTGATCGGTCAAAACAGTACCATGGTTCATGCAAAGAAAAATTGTATTGAAATCCTGCATTTCCAGACGAAAATTAAAATGTCAATCTCACGGTGAACTAACAATAATTGACTGCACATTGAGAATCAATAACTGCCTAATTGTTTCCTATTAACAAGCGAAAAATGTACAAATACTAGGCTAGCCTATAGGAACGAAACTCAGAAACTTTGATTATCCAATAATAAGAAGCTATATAGAATGAAATGACAATAAAAAAGCAAGCAACATGATAAACAATGCTTATGAAAAGATATGTCATAATATACCAAACATTTAGTACAGTGATAGAGTAGTAAACAAATAAAAGCCTGTATAAAATGTGTATAAAACTTACTGGAATTGATTTTGACCATCAAACAGCCTGAAAAATAGCAGCACTGGAATTTTCACTTCAATGTTTGTTAATATATATCACATGATTGAATAAAAAGGTAAAATTCAGTTCATTTTACTTCTTTTGTCAGGGATGTCAAGAGATAATTCATAACAAAAAGAACTAAAATATGTTTTCAATGCGAATACAAATTCCTAAAACGGGATACATGACTGAATTTATAGTTACTTTCAATTCTTTTGCAAAAAATAAGATTTGGCACTGGAAAATATCATGATTGATACAAAACAGTAATAAAAAATTTCAATACTCGACTTTTACAACACAGATTTCACGGAAAAGAGAATGTTTTGTGGCACTAGTCATGGAAAGACGCTTTGAAAGCATGATAAGTATTTTTCTATACACTGACGGGAGGATGCTTTGTATTGCACTTGAGTCCAAATCGTACAGCTGCGGAAGCTAATAGATAATTGTATTATATGATGTTGATTGTAGATCGTGGTGATATGATAAATCAATAAGGTAACCATCTAAAATTATGTTTATGATTGAATACTACTTCTGTGTATGATTGAATATCTGGATAGTCTGATGTTCCATAAATGTTGTGCATCCTATTGCAGCTGTCCAACTATTCTACAAGGAAAAATAACATCGTACACAGATGATATATACCGTGACGAAATGCAGTAAAAAAAATACTTACTTCACAGTTCTTCCTTGCTTCTGTCTTTGGCCCACATGACAACTCCAAAAAAGGAAACATCGCTCAGCATGTCAACTTGCATGCCAGGGTAAGTAGTCACGATGTAAACATTGTCATTAGCCGACAATTTCTTTACGCCTATGACATAATTTATAACATCATCAAAACTATCAACTTCTTTTTCTATTGACGAAAGATATATAAAAACATTTATTGGTTATTTGTTTTACCAGAGGTGTAGCATGTGCTTAATTTCGAACTTCTTTTGCAGCGCAAAAATGTGTCGCCATTAATCTTAACCTCGTGGCTCACAGAATTTGTTGAACCAGAGTTAAAGCACAACAACTGAAATGGACAAATGTGTATGAATTAAAATTTATTCATAAAGAAACATGATTTTGTGCAATGCAAAACTTTACTGCAAAAGTATTGCATCAAATTTCTGAATTGAATGAGCCCATACCTGACTGTATATGAAGTATGTTCCAGCATCATGGACCTGCAAGGTACCATTATGCGTGAAAAGTCGGTAATTTTGATTCGAACTCCAGTCAGCTTTCATCCAGTGGTTAAGGACACCATCTTTTAACATAAAAAAATGGTGATTACATTCTTTTGTATTTCATTTATTCTCAGTTCACAATTTAAAGATATTTACTTTTTGTTGCACTAACACCAGATGAGCCATCACCATGTACATGTGCAAAGTTTAATTTGAACTAGAGTGGAAGAAAGGGAGATGATTTTTTTTAGTGAGGTTGTACTGTATTGCATGAACAAATGACATGGGAACTTACAGCAGGCCCAGGTGGACCAATTTCTCCTTGAGGACCAGGTGTTCCGACTGGTCCACGAATTGATTCGCCAGGAATTCCAGGCACACCTCTGGGTCCTGGCAAACCGTTAAGACCATCCCTTCCATCTCTCCCAGCTGGTCCACGTATGTCACGAACTGTGGTGGTGATTTAAAATACCGGTACTTGAATATACTTATACGATATTGTAGTACTTTGGTTTAAAGCAATTAACACAATGTTACCAATGAATTTATGTCGCTCTCCTCGTTTGTGCTGTCTTAGTGGCATGCTAGAGCTTGTAGCGTCCCGGCGTGATCTTGGAGTGGAGTAGTCATAGAAATCGTCATCGGTTCTCAGGATATCTTCCTCCTATTGAAATATTGTATCATTATAGTTAATTTATTGTCACATCGCCAAAAATAAAATGGTGTCGCAGAAGTACAGTTCGTTCTGAAGGTGCTAATTAAACAATTGCTGTGCATATACATATTCAGAATAGAGAGACATCATTTAGATAACCTTTAGTTTTTCTTGAATTGTTGCTTCGCTAAATGCCTTGCCCACCAAAGCCACAGCTCTTCCTCCCATTGCGCTATCTGACTGTTGTTGCAAAGCAATGAAATCTGATTTTAATTCCAGAATTTCTTCAGACAGGTTGACATAAAACAAGATCCCGACTCCGACAGTTGTCACAAAGAGAGCGAGAAATAAGAGAATCCAAAAACATGCAAAAGAGACAGGACGACACAATAGTCGCTTCGTTTTCTTGTTATCATCTTCAGCTGCGATTGATATGCTGGTCTGAGAATGTCTTATGTTTTCCCTATTGGATTCATTAGTGTTGAAATCCATATAAAAACCAATACCAGTCAATCCATACAATGAAGGTGCTTTAAAAACAAGTGCATTATTGAGCAAAGTAAAGCGATTGAATAATTTTCACATTGGATAGGGCAAATGCAAGTATTAATATACATTATTCAAGTAATGGTATAGATAGACAATTAAGAGGGAATGCATTTGAGAAGTATTGCTTTGAAGTTTCAGACATTTCAAAGATGAAAAAGGAAAAGCGATCTTACTCTTGTACACATTACATACTCTCATGAAATATTTCATTTAGTTCAGTAGTATTAAACAAATCTTTTTAGTTTAACTGTCACACTGATGTAGCCCTCCAAAAAATATCTGTTCACTCTCTCCTCATTTGACCAAATGATTTTCTGATGTCAAAACCAATGAGCTGTAAGCAAAACACTGAAAAATTTGAATTTCCTCTTTCTTTTTAATTTTGGTATAATTTAGTTGGCAGCCACAATTTAAATCCACTGTTGCTTCGAATAATAATGATTTGATTACTTCTGGAAATTTAAACAGAAATCTATTTATAATGGGTGCTGTCGACTCCTAAATAATACAAGTTTTACCCTCTATGGAAGTAATTGAAAAATAACCCCTTCGGGGTAAAAGACAAGCCAACAAACGTAGGCACCAAGGCAAAGGGGCTCTTGTGTACACACGTGATATAAACACATTGCCGAACCGCGCGTAAGCTAGCATGCATTTCTTATTCTCTCTATTGCTCTCCGCACACAATTCTGTGCTCTTCACTTCTCCTACTTTTCAATTTCGTCATACCTGATCGCGCGCTTTTTGAGGTCGACCCTAGATTGTCTATTGACCCAAGGCGACGTCCCTTTAAAACGTTTATCACCGGATATGAAGGTTAGTTTCCTGTCATAACGACCCTTAAGTCGTTATACAAAATTGCGAAGGCTGTCGAAATTACTTTATTCAAGCATAACGTCTTTCTATTCAGCAAAACCAAAACCTAATTTTTTCACTATTTTAAGCATTTTTTGCAGTGTGGCGGATGGGAACTTTGTTTGAAGTTCTCTATAATACATTTCAAATGCTGTTTATATATTACATCCATACTGGAAGGGCAATTATGTTTGCGTTTATTCCTGAAAAATAAAAGTAGCTCTGTATATACTTGAAGAAAATGGGCAACCATCTGTACAGTACTCGATAATTTCTCCGTGCGGTTGTGATTTGAATCGGATATTGTTTATCCATATGTAAAGACAGCAGACTGACCTTAGTGCTGAACCGGACTGACCCCTGCTTACTCGAAATGAATTTTGTACAAAATCTATACGTATGGATTGAAAGAATATTGGTCTAAATCTGGAAATCAACGATTGAAACAATAACCATGGCACAATGTCCAAACAAAGTTCAGTATGAATGTATAACCGACATACAGTTGAGCCGAGTACTTCATGTGGTTTCTGAATGTGCATATGCTTACCTGAATCAACCTCATATATGGATGAACCTCATGCGTTTTTATGATGACAGAAATCTAATAAGGTATCTCCTGTTAACTATATGGCATCGTTTCAATTAAAATAAAATCTAGTACTTTTGAGAAATCTTAAAGAGCATGGTCTCTGCTAATCTATATGAGATTTCCCTTTTTCACTATCTCAAAATCCCTCAAACCATACGCATGTGAAATCATTCATCCATTAGTTAGTAATTTCCATGTATACGTAACTGAGATGACTTGCACACGCAGAATGGAACATTAATGTGTGATGGCGTCACAGGAATAGAGAAAAATCATTATTTTAAAATAATAATATTTTGCAATGAAATTAAACGTTAAATAGTATTTTGATTTGACTTGAAAATTGGCAACATCCGTCTCTAACATGGGTGCTGCGTGCCAAAATATAAATATAGCTTTGTAAAATAAAACATGAAATTGTAACCACATCACACCCCTGACCGTAACCTTCAATTCATGAACATTCTTCATTTGTATGTACGAACTGAAATGAACCTTATAAATGTCATTTGTTATTTCAGCGACAGAGATATTCGCATAATCGACGATGCATCAAAATTTCGCCGAGGAAGTCCCTCTAAAGAACTGTTGCTGCGCGTGGCGGCAAATTCTAATCAGCAACTTACCTTGCGAGACTTATTAACTGACTTGTATAATCTTAATTTGAACGAAGCTTCTCGAGTGTTGATGGAAGATTTGTGTAAGGCTCAAACATACATAAATATTGGTGTAACCTTTGGGCTTTCTCATAATATAATTAGTCGCTTTTAAGGCCAGTTTTGCATGTTTCCTAAGTTTCTTCACATTTTAATTTTGAAATTATTTATGTTCTATGGTACAATATTACGATTCGATATATTATCATACTGATATATCAGAAGGAATGTATTTTTTCGTACTGTATGAGATTATCCTACTTCTACCCCTGCATATGCATTATAACGTTTCTGCAAACTTATAGTAACGGAAACGTTTGAGGTAAAAGCACTAAGGTCCCATATATCCAAAGATTACCAACTAGGTATTATATTCACATTGTTTTTTTGTAGCTCGTACTCATCAGTCAATACAATCCAACAGTGATTTCAACAGTGATATCGTCAATCACTCCATTTCTCCTAACTTTGCTGATTTCAGAAGACACTCTGTGCAGCAGACCGATGTGTATGGGAGTAATTATGAACAGGTTTATCAGCAAGGTCAAGATGAGCAGCCGTCTTCAATCAGATCACTGAACAATCTTTCTCATCCAGACAAAGTTTGATTTCAGTTTTATATGCAGGATATATTACACTATCAGATTTATCCCGAATTAGTGAATATGATTATTAACTTGCAATAACAGCAGTAAATAAATACTAACCAGTCACTACTCAAAGTTTTTCCTCATAACCTTGTAGCAATGTTGTATGTAGGAAGTGTGTCTGAATTATTTAAGACTATTAATTATTAGTAATTAGTGCAAAAATAGTTAAAGAACAAATAGCATCTAGCCACAGAAATTTATCTCGGTTCAAATTTGTATAATTTTATTTCAAGATCTATCTAAAGTATATTAATGACCAAATTTGATAGCAATTGATTGATAATTTGATCCAAAACGGCCATTAACGACTGTTTGGTTTAAAAGATGCAATCCTTGTTTGATGTCCTGTATTATTGTTTTTTCAGCCTTATCTATACATACTTCGTCATCCGGCAAGCAAAACAAGTAATGAAGGAGAATCTGTCATATTGAGTTGCTTTGCCGAAAGCAATCCCGCCTCAATACATTATCAGTGGTATAAGAATAACAAGGAACTAGTAAATGAGTGTAAAAAGGTAAGTTAGCATTACTTTGTGGTCCAGTACTCGTTCTTATTACAGAGATATAAGGCAATATGGAAGTTGATATATTTCTATGTAATATAGATCCTCATTCTTGAAAATGTTAGGCCTTGTGATATGGGTGACTACAGATGTGAGGTATATTGTAAAGAGTTCGCCTTACATGAAACCTCTAAAACAGCTACCGTGCATGTCAGTAAGTTTCAGTTAGATGGCTATTCAGATACATTTTGGTTGCTCACATTTCTGCCAAACACTGGCTTAATTTTATATCTTATAGTTTTAGAGTTGCCACAAATTCTTGTCCAGCCAAGGTCACATGCCGCTCCACTTGGTGAGTGAATGGAATTGAATGAGACCTACCATAGTAATACAAACTTTGTGTAATTTGCAAAGTTGCTAGGATTTTTCTGTTAATCACTATGCCTAGGAATGCCAACAAACCTATATTTTAGAACTACAGTATTATTCACTGTACTAAATAATTTGTGGGTTTAATAATTTTTGTTATTCACTATTTACTACTTGTATAGGTTCCCGAATTTCCCTTTCATGCGAAGCAGTCGGGTCTGCTGGTCTGTCTCATCAATGGTACAAAAACAATAATCCTCTGTCGAATGAGACCAGCAATACTTTCGTTATCAACAAATTATCTGATGACCACTGTGGAAAATACTACTGTAAAGTATCCAATAATCAAGGACAGGTTTTTTCAGAATGTGCCACTGTTACCATTCGTGATACTGGTGATCTATTACTTAATGTGCAACATTGTACCCAAGGACTTTATTATTGATTTTACAGTAGAAAATTTTTCATTCCAGGCTATGATAGCAAGTCTAGTTCCCTGGACAGCGAATACTCAGTACACTCTGCAACTGACAAAGTCGCCTTGCTGATGGCGAACGAGGACTATGCCCATAATCCTAAACTTGCTGCCGCAGCCAATGATGTCCGTGCACTTTCTCACACTCTCACGGTATGTAATCAGTTTATAATTAAAATGAAGAACACCTAATAATGACATAATGATAATCTCATGATTTTATGTTAAAAGTTTACCAGTTACGCCATTTCAAAAAATAATACATGGCCCGACTAAAATTTAAGTTTGAATTAATGTTTTCAAAATCTTATCTCCTTATTTCTTTTGTTAAAAAATAATCTAGGTGTATATGATTTCAAGAACATTGCTGTTATTATTGATATATATGAATATATGAATATTTCTATCCAGAATGACTTGAACTTCAAAACCATTTCACTCGTAAATCTCAACTTGGAGGAAATGGAACAAGCTGTCAGGTTGTTTTGCTCTCACTTGATAAATGGAGCATATTGTGAGTCAATAATGTTTGATAGCTGTGCCGAGTTTTCCCAATTTTTCATGCTGCTCTTTCATTCCAGGTTTAATATACATCGCTGGACATGGGTTCGAAAATGACGGCCAGTGTTACATCGTCCCGGTAGATGCTCCAAGGCAATATAAGTCGTCAGACTGTTTTTCAGTTAGGAAGCTGATCAAAAATATTCAGAAAGCTTGCAACCTGAGTCTTACTGTGATATTGTTGGATGTCTGTAGGAAAAGGTGGGTCATAATTTTAATCTAATTGTTATTTGATTTACTGTCGTTACTTTCCACCTCAATCTCCATTTCATTTTTTATACCAGTTGATTTTTGTTTGATAATAGTTTGCCCCTCAAGTTCTGTAAAAAAGTGTTGGCAGGCTACTTCCTAACATTTTTCTCCATTTTCAATTAGGAATGAAAATATTATTGCACTTCCTGAGCCGCACAATGGTCAAGCCTACCAAGGAAATTTTGTAATTAGCTTTGCTGCGTAAGTTGTCCAATTAAATATTGATGATAGGATGATATGATATCATTCATTAGAAGTACCTTCTATGTCCAAAATTATAAGTAATTAAATATTTCTAAGGAATTTTTCCCGTAGTGGCAGCGCTGGCCTAGTAGTGCACCCAAATAATTTACACAAGAAATTAATACATGAAGAGGCTCTTTCACCGACTTTGACTCCATTTAAAAGGAGCTAACTCCGAATTCACCACACTGCATATAAGTAGTAATTCCATATTATGTTTTACTGTTACTGTCCACATAGGATGGAGAGTGGAATGGCTTATGAAATAAAAGGACAGAAACTGAGTATATATGTAACAAGCTTGAGGAAACACCTGGGGAAAAATAAGAAGATAACAAGAATTTTGGAGCTGGTTCAAATGGACATATATAAAGGATCTTCCACTAAAGGAGTTCAGGTTAGTTACATGCTATTGCTTTCTTTATAAACTGTCTACAAGTCCTGGAATTGTTTCTTGGTCACATCAACTTTGAATTCTATTTAGCAACCGATCTTCAAGTCGAATATTTACGAGGACAGAAAACTGACTGATCCGGTAATACCAAGAAACAATTTGGAACAGGATATGATAAGAAATGACAAGTGGAAAGAGTGTCATGGTAAGTAAGTAACTATTCAATCCAACCAATGTTAGCAAGTAGCGATGTGTGAATCATCAAAAAGTATGTGATAGATATTTACACAATAATAAATAGTGAAGAGAGCTTTAACACCTGAAACTGACCATTGCTGTAGTCTTTATTTGGAAAGAGAGGGAACTGATGACTATACACCGTCAACAATGTTCAGACTAAAAAATTGACTAAAACTACTAGTGCATTAATTGCCTTGCTTAGAGGAAACTGTCCAATTATATTGCAAAAAGTTGAATATGCTGAAATTGCCATATTTTTTTTATAGAACCTACGAAGCCCTGGCTGATATATTTCGAATCTTGTGCCACAGAGGTCATTTTACAGATGAGCAGAGATTTTTCGAACACGCTGACGTTGACCACTTCCATTCTTAACAAAGGAAACTCTATATTGCTCGATTTTGATCTGTTAGTTGATCCTGAGCAAGTATGTTTGAGTCCATACTGTTAGTTCCCATCTTTCATCCCTTCTTTTTCTTCATCCCATACCGTCTTCATCTTTTCTTATATTTCAGAAACTGCATATTGTTGACCATATAGCAAACATTCGCCAAGATGAATGTGTCATTGTTATAAAGCACTTGCAAAGGATTAATGTTCAAGTAAGTATTTAAGGGCAATAGTCTTAAAATTAATGTAAGACGTATACCTTGTACCCTTTACACTTTCGTCACATTTCATAATCAACCTTTTGTTACTTCAGAAATTACCAATTACTCTTCGAGTGAAGTACTGTATTGGGATGGACGTTTTTGAGTGTTGCCACAACGACCATATAAATCTACGCTTTGTAGATTTGTGGACAAGTGTACAATAATGTTTACTGTGACATTTTGAAGTGAACGTACTCCACATTGGAAAGAATTCCCCCTTTTTTAATCAATATTTGGGTGCTATTTAGTATTAGGTGTACCTGATTATTTGCGAACTACCGTGACGTTAGGGTTACCGTCAAAGGAATTAAAATTTAAGGAACTAAAGCCTATTCAAACAAGACATTATAACCCTAACCCTAACCCTGAGGTCCTTCGCATGTAATCGGGTAGACCATACTATAATAGCACCAATATTTGTCCAACGACAAAAACCTTTTATGCACTTATTGAAAAAGTTCTTCAAATCCCTATTTTAGCCTAAATTTAATTCCAACTATACTACTTTCACTGCTGTATGTTGATTTCCAATCCAATTATCATTTTTGCTTGTGCCACTTGGTCCATGAAGTTCCGTTCCGTGATTTTGCGATACTTTAGAATCCTCTAGTTTCGTTGCTATGAAAGATTTATATTTATTGAGTTCAAATTCATATTTATTAGAACTCCCGCTGTAAGCGGAGTTCTATTGTAATCGTAACCGTAAAATATGCGAGGTGGTCAGTACCCGTTTCGATAATTCTCACACACGAGAGCCAGAGAGTATGTGAGAAAACAACTCGTTGTATAGCGTGGTGCAGAGAATTTCAATAATTCGTCAATATTCTTTTTGTGTGATATTAGCAGGTACACTTCAGTCCTATGCATTCCTTGAGTTATGTGTTATACGGTACAAGGTATTGCTTAAAAAACAGCCTTCATTTGCACTGTGCATTGGCAACAATGAGAAATAACTGATCCCGCTCGTGTCATTGGCATATATCTGTATGTATCATAGTGGTTGCCAATCACACGCAATTTAGAATGTAGATGATACACTTATCTGAACTAAGCACGGTGATGCTATAGATAGGAGTATAGGTGATAATGTGACAACGACGGGAGTTCTGCATAATTGTGTACAATTCTAGTCAATCATTGAACTTTGAACAGATTGAACCGTCTTTGCAATGATACAAACTTGTAAATAAAATATACCTTGTGTAGTAAAAAAAAACTTATTTTAGAGAATGAATCAAAATTGGCTACTATGTTAATCGGTGGATTCCAGCTGTAATCACTAATCATCAAATTTCGGAGGCCTGTCTGCAAATCAAGAAAGGACTGGAGAGTTCAATTCCGTATGGAATCCTCTCTCGTTAGGTGCGCCATAGGGGTGTAAAACATGATAGGAAATGTAGTCCACACCAGTGGTTCTTAAACTTTTATGTACCGTTGCCCCCTGTCAACACTCTAAATATCATCATCGCCCCCCACCCAGCAGTACAGAAAGATTTAAAGTTACAAAAAGTTTTATTACTGTACAAAGAAATTAAACAAGTAGGTTAATCAAAATACATGATGTTTATTCAATGAGATGGATGAGCTTGGTGATCTTCAGCCATTTTTTTAATATTTGGAGACATTTTGGTCAGGTACAATCGCCCCCTCCCCCCCCCTCCGGGCTTTTCGCCCCCTATTGTATATCTTTCGCCCCCAAGGGAGTGATATCGCCCACTTTGAGAACCACTGGTCCACACCACATATACCCATTACGGTATTTAAATGTATCCAACTTGAAGATCGCACCAATGATAAAATCTCTAATGAAAGACTTATCGTACTTTAGGCACTATAAGGCGCGCCACGTAAATTTTAAAGAAAAGATATATTGCCTCATAGTCATAGTTAAGTACAGTAACTTACAAAAGAAAAATTTCCTGGTAATGTTCTTTTGTGGTAATATATCATGTTACCATAGACAGAACAAAGAACTCCTGTTAGGGAAAACTTCCTTGCACGTTGAACTTTTTTATTGATATGCCATTCAACTATACGAAAACAACAAAAGATATAAGGATGAGTCGACGGAGGAATAGAAGGAAGCCAAACTTCTTTTCATATCCATCCACCGAAAAGTAAGCCTCAATAGTCTTTTCTCTTAGTATGTGTACCAGAAACTTCCGTGTGGGTTAATACATTGGTGTACGGTATGCAAAATAGATTTAGAACTTTTACAATTATTTTGCAGAAAATCGAAAGTAAAGAGATGTGAAGTCGCATTAGACACTGAAAAGCTCGCTGCACCAATGCCACAGCCATCCAGAAGAATTGTGCCCCATGAAAATCTCGTAAACCATCACCATTCTATACCCTATATCAGTGGTCCCCAACCTTTTATGAAGCGACCCTATTTTTAAAAAAAGTCGAATTCTGTCACTACTCGCGTGAGAAACGCACGCATCTTGATTGCGTCTTCCCATCCTATGTTCACGGGCGCAAAAAAGACGTACGACCACCAACTACCTACCTGGTATGACGACGGCTTCAAAATCCATCCCGCCTATTCTAAGAACTCCCTTCGGTCGAATAATTTTAACTTTTAACAATAGCAGCAAGTTATACCTCTCTTATTTTGGCCTAACACCCCCCCCCATTAAATTGTTACAGCGACCCCACTTGGGGTTGCGACCCACAGGTTGGGGACCACTTCCCTATATCACTACATCACTAATATGCGGAGTAGTAGGAAAATCGGAAAATTGCATATCCTAATCTTCTAGCCACCCCTCCCCCAACATATTCTGCTTTTCCATATTTTAGTGACTTTAGCCGTATCACTGGTTTTGCTCTTTACCAACTTTGTTTTATATTTGTAGCTTGTATGGGGAAAGTGCAGGGGGTTTGGCTGGTGGCCAGGTAGAATAGCTGACAGAAGCGAATTGTCCGGACCCCTCGATCCACCTGATGATCCAACTCGCTGGATCCGGTGGTTTGGAGATAATAAGTTCACAGAAGTATGTATAAACTATGTGTTTTTAACCTGTGGTCTTAGTTGCTCACTGTAATTTCTGGTAATGTATCACCAGACTCATGTGGATAGCATCGCACCATTCCAGGAATTTCAAAAATTTTTCCGACATTCCGTTTATAACAGAAACAAGGTTTATCATTACTCTGTTGATGAAATTATTAAGGAAGCAGCTGAGAGAGTAGGTCGGTGCTTATTCACTCACATGTTATTGCTTGGATATTATCATCATCCTATCTTGAATAAAAGATTATTTTCAAAGGCAAAACGTTGGAAAGTGAGGAAAAAGGACTTCAATGGGCTCTCAGCAAGTTTTCACCAGATGGATACCTTGGATTTTTGCCCAAAATTAAAAGTATTGAAGAATATGAACTAATTTAAAAGAAAAACATAACGATGACATTTTTACTTAAAATAACAAGAAATTCTTTTGATTCTTCTTTTTTATTTTATAATCATTTATCATATTCTCCTATAGATCAGCCACAAAGGATAGAAGATCCCACTAAAAAAGAAACGGAGCATGAGTTGGAAGAATCTGATGCTTGTGAATCAGAATTTGTTCAAAAAAGAAATGAAATTTTGACAGAAGTACTGATTTCATTCTTTCATTCATTCACAAATAAGTAATAATCAACTGTGTGTATTATATATTTCTGTATAGGTATGGCAAGCTAAGGTAAATATTGATGATATTTGTCTTGGATGTGGAGAACTGAACATTATAGTGGAACATCCTTTGTTCCATGGTGGTTTATGTGAACTCTGTCAGGTGAAGTTCAATGTTTCATCAATACTATCACGATAACCATTAAATTTTTTTTTTTTTATGAATAATGTAGATTGATTATCAAGAATGCATGTATTCGAGCGATGACTGCGGTTTTGGAAGCTACTGTTGCATATGTAGCGAGGGAGGAGAAATATTGCTTTGCGATAACGAAAACTGTGGAAAGTATGATGTATTTAACAAGCAAAGACCTAGTGAATTCACTTAGTTAGAATTACATTTATCTCAATTTGGCATGGTCTGTCCCATTTCAGGGGTATCGGGTTCGATTTTATAAATGTTCTATACACATGTTTATTTCTATTTGTCCAACAGAAGCTTTTGTACAAGTTGTATCAATGGATTAGTCGGTGCTGGAAGAGCCAAGCAGGTGGTACCGATATACTGTATACCTATATTATTTCTATAGATTTTTTTATAACCATGTTACCTATTTAAGAATGCCCTTCAATCCCCTTGGAATTGTTATCTTTGCACAGAAGAAAACTATCATGGCTTATTGAGAAGAAGAGAAAATTGGCGTTGCAGATTTCATGCCTTCTCATGTAACTCTGGATGTACTGCTTATATTGAGGTAGACAGTGTCTTTGCAGAGACAATATCTATATATTCCAAGTATTTCTTGATTGTATCGCATTTTTTGGTAGTATGAATGCATCTAAGGTGATTTAATGCATCTTGAGATGTTCTTTCTCAGCTATTACCATCATTTATGTCGGAGTCAAATAAGAAATCACCAATCAAAGTACTTTCGCTATTTGATGGAATTTCTACCGGTAAGTTACGTGGATAATTTTTAGGTGCTAAAATCTTAGTCTAGGTGATATTCAACCAGCTGAATCTGAAAATGTGTTCAGGAATGGTGGCTCTGAAAGCATTAGGCATCAGTGTAGAAACTTATTATGCATCGGAAATCGACCAAGAAGCTATATGTGTCTCCCATGTACGACATCAAGAAATTCGTCATATTGGGGATGTTAGCCATATCAACAACGCAGAGGTAAAAACAAACTTCCATACTTTTATTTTGTGTCTGCGAACCTCAGTTATTATACGATTGTTTTGTGCTTCATTCAAAGCTCAAGGAATGGGGTCCTTTTGATTTGCTCATTGGTGGAAGTCCATGCAATGACCTTGCTATTGTAAATCCCGCGAGAAAGGGACTGTGGTCAGGTACCTGCTGGTCTTGCTTCTCTGATTGCTGAACAATTTTCACCTATATATTCATTTCACAGACAAAGGTACAGGGAACTTATTCTTCGAATATGTGAGAATATTAAATGCATGTAAGCTGCTTGCCGCAAAACATCAACGACCATTCTTTTGGCTTTTTGAAAATGTTGTCCATATGGAACATGAAACAAGAAAGATAATCTGTAGATTTTTACAGGTTTTTGAATACTGCAATTATATTGTCTTTTAAAATGACTTTTTTGATCATACTATCAATCTGATTTTAAAAGACGAAGCCAGTCTTATTGAATGCCAGAGATTTTTCTCCTGCAAATCGACCAAGGTTTTTCTGGAGTAACCTCCCTGCAACACAGAGGTAGAGAGATTGTAAATATATTAAGTAATGATCGCATTCAAGCCTGTTACTCTTCATCCTTTTGTCTTTGCAGGCCAATAGTCTCTAGTCCAGGACAAATGCTAAAGTTACAGGAATGCCTTGAGCCAGGAAGAACCGCCCTTAGTGAAAAAATGGGCACAATAACTACTAAGTCATGCACTGTCGCTAACAAGGTCCATTTCCCAAGCTACATTGTAACAGATGAGTCAAAAACTCAAAATGACACACTATGGTGCACGGAAATTGAAAGGTAAGGGCATTCAACTCAACTTTCTTTGTGTAGGCTTGTACTTATTATTGATGATTTACAAGGAGTAGTTGTGGTGTAAAGATTGAAATGGAGGAATTACATAAAAATATTTCTGGGTTTGAACTGCTGCATTAACTAGGAACATTATTAATTCTTCAAATAAAATATCAGCACAATATTCTCGACTGTTAAACACCACCATGCTACCATCCCGTATTTGTGTAAATCCATATAGCTATAGTAGCTATCAATCTGTTTTCTCCTTTGACAAGCACAGAGTGTTTGGTTTACCTGATCATTACACAGATGTGTGTAATTTATCTCGTTTGGCAAGACTCCGACTCCTTGGCAAATCTTGGAGTGTACCAGTGATGAAACATATACTACAACCATTGAAGGATTACTATATGTAGAATAATTGCTTTTTTATATTACTGGAATAGCTATGAATTTCTTCTTCATATAAGAATATTCACAATTAGTAAGAAATTAATATTAGATAAAGTATTTTTGTCTAGTTTTTTTCTGCTTGTTTTTTATTCATAATCTTTTGATATTAGACATTAATTTGCAGTCTTTACCATTTCTAGTATGCAAGTTCTGATTTTTTTTCATGCTGCATACACACTTCCTGCAATATATCATTTTGTAATGCAGTTCTTCTCTTCCTTTGTTCATATTAAACACTACTTTTTAGAAAATAATTCTTGTTTTTTGTGAGGCGGCTACATTTCCCCTATTTCTGTGCTTTTGATTGGCTAGTGAGTGTACGCTGACCACGACAACCTGAAAAAGACTAATTTAGAATGGGCTTCTACCGACCCTACCTACATTTTCACTTAATACAAGTTACTATGTTTATGCATCATAAAATACATGCATAATATGACAAGGCAGAGCGAATAATGCCTAATACACGACTATCTAGTCTTCAAAAATAACTAAGACGCTATTCTACTACGTCATTGAATTCGTATTTTAGTAATACGTTGTCTAACGCAAACCTGTCAAACGACTTGCTGTATAGGCACCAAATATTTCTTTTATCATGGATTTCAAACGGTTGTTATAGATTTTGGTAACGTGAAGATTTTTCCAGAGCTCGCCGAAGTTCTTCTTTTGTGCTTTGGACAAGTCCCTGTGAAACGATCAGGATGCTAGAAATTGGTAATGGTTTACCAATATTGTAGGCAAATGTACCAGTAATAGTCTTCTTTAACAGCATGAACTTGTTTTCTTATTTCATGAACATTTTCGAACGTCTTCGGTTGCTTGATATTTATTCTCGGAAGATGAACTCCGTACGAGGAAACGAGGGACGATTTCCAGCCAGGCTGCTTTCTACCGTTTCGATTGATTTTTTGGATTCCTGGGTGATGTGATTTGCATTTTTCTTATACATTGATAAACATGTGCTGAAGATGAACAGCCGTTTTTTTTAATTTGACGGAAAAGCTTTTTTATGTCTTGTAATATTGTTGTATAAAGTATTGTTGTTCAAGTCATGACACTACGTCAAGGTGTAAATGATGTTGTAGATTTTTTCATTAAAGAAGGGCCCGTGGCACAATGAACTGGTTCCGCCTTCGTCTCTAAAAGTTACCTGTAGGCGTTAATATCAATTGTAGTGGATTAGCGTATGGGCTATTTTTCTTTTTCTCATCTCCTTCGTTTTGCGCAAGTCTCTTAATATTTTCAATTTGGATGAACATCTCTTTTTCGGTGAGTCCAAGTGATCTTGCACCTTTTAAAACGTATTTGTCAAGTAACAAAGCGAATTTGTCGTTATCTTTTTATGAGATGAGGATCCTAACCGTCGGCGTAATGATGTACTACGTGAGCAGCATGTATCAAGTTATGTTTTTTGGCTACTTTTTTGAATTTCCTCGTGTAGTATCCCACTATTTCGTTGCGTTGATTTTCTTTCAGACAACTCTTCGATATGAATTCAGACATAACCTTCGGATATTTTTGAAATATTAATATTATTTATACAGAGTTGTAGCGGCTGCTTTTGCTAGTAATCGGTACAACATACCTCGTACATCAATATGTCCTTGTAATCCGGTTTGTTTGGTGCATGAAGGCCACCACCACCAGACCCCATTAATCCCATGAAAATGTCCTCGTTCGTCATAAAATTTAAATATTCTTCGAAATCAAGTTCTCCGTTGCCATTCTCATCCTGTAAAATGTAACATACACAGACATTCCTTCAGTTACGTATTTACAGATGGTAATTATTATGAAATTTATACCTGCGACACAATTAAATCGTGGACAACTTCTTCATTTACGCTCACGCCAACACGTCTTAAAGTTTCAAGAAACTCTTCGCAGCTGATTCGTCCGTTTCTTTTGTGATCGAACAGCTTGGAATGTAGAAAGTTAACCAAAGTGATTAAATGGCCATCCACTGTCTATTTTCTCTAATAAATACACAAAAAATCTACCGCAAAGGCTTCATGAAATGCCGCTAATTCGTTCTTAGTTAGGAGACGGCTGACCGGAGTAAGACGAGAGTCGTCCATTTCCATTTTCGACGTGATCTTAGGTAATTTGACATCCCCATTGGAAGGCATTCCCTACTACGAAATTTAGCTTAATACTATAGTAGCACCCGATAAATATAGCAAACAAATTTATATTTACCGTTTCAAATGTTCTTTTCTATTTCTGTAATGGAAGTACACGAGAATATTTGCTACATTTAGCAGTTTGCCTAATGTTGTTGTTGTGAGTGGCTCACGCTTACTTTACGTATATAATTTGGCAAACATTACTTACAAAATAACTTTGCTCAAAACTAAATATTTTATAATAAAATTTTTGTGTGTTTGTGATGGAATAATTTATGTAATGACGTAATAAACCAACTCACCCTCTAGCATTCGCAAAGTTAATACGCATGAGTGGACAGGCCGCATTCTCGTTTTTTATTTATTTATTTTGTCTACTACGGTCGGGATTAGTGAGATAGAGTAAGTTAGTGAAGCGGCTTTGTACCGTGATTTACTGCCTGAAATCAGCTCGACTGCGGAATTTTTCTTTATAATATTATTATTCCTCATGTTATAATGGTTGATAGGAAAGCCATATCTCAGACAAGGTAAGAGCGTTCGATCGAGACCTGATAGCTTAATAAGCTGTTCTGCAAACCTACATCAGAAGGGATTACTTTTTATTTTTATATCTGATAGAAAGAGGGTAGCAAAAGCAGTTCAAGATGATTTTTGGGACTGCAGTGTTTGTACCTACAAAAACTCTCCCGAGGCATTCAAGTGCTCTGTCTGTGATGTTAGAAAGGGTAGGTGAATGTCATTTGTAATTACAATGACATCACAAATATATAAATCGAATATATTTAGGAACATCTACAAGAAAGCCAAGATTAAATCAGCAGATTGTGGCCCAGCAAGAGGCTACACGGATAGTTGCTCAGGTATTCCGAGCTTCATTTTAGAGATCGCTAGTCGGTTAACTACATTCAATTACTACTACACTCCATCCTATATATCTTATTGAAAATATAAGTACTGTTACCTTTTAATTGAAGGTGCCGCCACCACCACCCCTTGTGGCGAAGAAACCGAAAGAAGAAAGTGGTAAATCGAATCAACTGCATGAATGGAATAATAAAAAAAGAGCGAAGAAGTCGAGGTAATAATAATCTTATAGTGATCGAGTAATCCCCTACTCTACATTGAAAAACATCCTTCATATATTCTAATAGAGTAAGTAAAATACAATTGAGTTAATACAGATTGAAACTTTTAATCCAGCAATTTTAGGACCTGGTAATGCAAGTATCATAATTACCAAGCAAGGTTTTTATTGTATTGTAAAATAAAAATAGAGCTGAATACTTGAAATTTACTGGGTTGGATCACTAAAATACTTGACTGCAGTAAATAGATTTCAGTCGTTTAGCACCACGGGAGATGTTGAATAACAGAGTGCTTGATTAGAGAGATTCAAGCTATATAACAAAGTTCTGAAACACTAGTAAAAATAACACTTTAAAAAAATGATTTGAAATTCTAATTCCAAATTTTTAATTCTTATTAAAGACTTCAATTTCCAATTTCCACTAGGTGCCACTTGAAAGGCATGGATAGGAGTTGTCCTGACACATATGCAATAACAACAAAAGAAAGTACGATAAACTTTATCGAATTCAAAGCAAGAGAGAACTCTTCTTAATCATGTTAATTTTACCTACTAAGCATACTCTTTTTTACTGGTAATTGGATGACTGCCCTTATGCATATATTTTGTAAAGTTTACTAAATCTTAAATAAAGCGTCTTGATATAATGTTGTATGAGAAATGTTGGTGTTGATCTTCTATTGCCTAGTTTAAATTCCAACTAAATTGTATTTTTGATGGCTTATACAATGAATTAGGGTCAGAAAAATCCTGTCTTGCCAGGATAATTCACCCACATTTTTTATAGGGTTAAACCCGATTAAATCATTCATCAACATGTCTAACACTTTGTTGACATAAAGCTTGTGCTTACTGGGAAAAGTAGTATTTGAATATTGCAAGATATCCTGGGAGTACAAACTTCCTTGTTTAGAACTGTTCAAAGCACTGTAGGCTATATTTTCTTTGCTCAATTTTTCAGTATCATAGCTAAGGATGTGCATCATTCAACTAATCAAGGTATTTTATTTTCTAATAGCGTATAACAAGTTGATTAACATTTGCTGCATAAATTAGATTATACAGTATAACCTCTGTTTGTCGTTGAATGTATTGAAATTTTTTATGTCAGTTTTGTTTCTCTTCGAACTAACTGTTTTTTCAACTATTAAATAAGCATTTCACATAATCCTTGTCTCTCTGAATGTCATATTTTTGATCTCGAATTCTGAAGTTAACTGGAGACGTCAATTTTACAAATGAAATTCTACTTCAATGAACATTGCATTATTGTATTGATGAACTGTTTAACAGGATAGCTTTCAAGTAGTCTTATAAACACATGCACAAAAGTACTTGTGTGAACTTTATTTAATTTAACACTGTTTATACAAGTTGAAATCAAAATATTTTTATAGAAGATACCAATATATGTATGTATCAGTAAATGGAGAATCGCAAAATAGCAAACAAAAATGAACTTTTTCAATTAGCGCTGAACTTTGGGAGTTTCATGGAGTGGTTTTACAATACCAGTATACCAGTACAATATACCCAGTGAATGAAATATTTTTAAACTAAAATCACAAGCTGGTTAATATGCAGTGGTGATGCAACACAATAAATAATCCTTCTAGTAAAGCATATACATTTAATAATCACAATACGAGAAGTTCCGTGCCTTGCATCTATTCGATGCAAATCACTCTCATTGTGTTGGTGAAACCAGAGCCTGGTTGCCAACCAGTGACGCAAACCACATAGTCCCCTTTCTTGAACATCTTACGGGTTTTTCCAACCTTAATGGCAAACTGCACTCTGCTATCGACATCATCTGCCCATGGTGAAATGACCGGTCCCTAATAGATATATTGATCTTACTTACGAGTTTCATGATTAAATTGAGCCTACCATTTTTCTAAAAGATGTGATGATGTAAAATACCTCATACAAGATAGGAAAGCATCCACGCCACAGATGGGCCTGTCTAGCAGTTTGTTCGAAACGTGTCACGGTAAGTACTGGAGCACGTGGCTTATAGCTGGAGACCAAATGAGCTGACTGACCGGATCTTGTCAACACGATTATAGCATCTAGAATATTAGCGAGGCATTTACATGAAAAGCACATCCCAATGTTTCACAACAGTCAACAAAGAGTGATCATACTTGCTCTGCATTTGAAAGAAGCCTCTACTACACCAATGGAAACAGCTTCTGTTGGATCTGAAGCGAAGCCACGAGAGCGTCGAAGTTCTTCGAACACCTGTAAAGAGAGCATGTGATAATCGAAGGGATCTTAACTATTTGAAATTTTCATACCCATCCGTAGATAACAGGGTTAATCTATTCTGTGAAAACATTTATTTAACATACTTGAACATGGAACAGAGCTGCTTCTGCTTCTCTAGCAATTCTATGCTGCATCTGAACACATTCCAGAGGATAGTCACCTGTATTGTACACAAAAGGTAATATGATATATCAGTATACACCTGAATAGAAGGTTAAGCAGATAAAAATTTCGAAATTGTTCACCTTTTGCAGTTTCTCCACTGAGCATAATGCAGTCTGCACCATCTAGCACAGCGTTGGCGACATCCGAAGCTTCTGCTCTTGTTGGTCTCGGTTTGTGGATCATACTCTCGAGCATTTGTGTAGCGCATATAACTGGTTTGCCAGCTCGGTTGCATTTTGCAATTATCATCTTCTGTGCTATGAAAACCTGTGAATAGAAAGACGGTAACGCAAGGTATCAATCTACTGCAACTTTCGTATTGGTGCTATCAGCTACTCATGTTTCGATACCACACAACCCCTTTTGCCACAATACATACAATTCACTAATATTTCAACAATTAACCTTCTCGGCTGGTATTTCAATCCCCATATCACCACGTGCAACCATTATGCCATCACTAGCTTCAATAATTTCATCAATCCGTTGCACTCCCTCGTGGTTCTCTATTTTTGATATGATCTGCAAAATGATAAATTCATTCCGTATGTAACAAACTGACCGATGTTTGAAAGATATTCCTGACAACGACAAACCTTGATATTTTTCCCATCTTCCCCAAGCACATCTCGTACTGCTTTCACGTCAGCAGCTTTTCTAATGAAAGAAGCAAACACAATATCTACTCCTTGTTCAACGCCGAACCGCAAATCAGACCTGAAAGATGAAAAAAATGATTAATGTATCTATATCAATACTTTGAATCACAGATTCCAACCCTGGGCCCCCACGCCTCCTGCGTCTTACAAAGGTAAATATTCATAGAATGGATAATGGGTACTGAGGATAAGTTCAAAGATGCAAGAAAGCGGTGTTCAAAAAAATATAGTAACAGTGCTGTGCATAAAAGAGGCTCCCTTACTTGTCCTTTTTGCTGACAGGAGGCAAATCGACTGCTATTCCTGGGAGGTTCACTCCCTTCTTCGAACCAAGCATTCCCCCGTTTTCGATCTCACATATGCAATAATCATCTCCTTTTTCAACAAGAATAAGGCAGATCAAACCATCATCAACAAAAATCTAGGAACAAAAAGGCCAATGTTACACAACTGAAGAAATAGCTGCCCTGGCAAGTTTCTATAAAATAATAACTGGACCTTCTTTCCAATATCAACCACTTTTGTCATGTTCTTATAGTCCACGTATATACATTTGTCATTGCCAATCTCCTTGTGTTTTTCATTAAAAGACAGTTTGATGCGATTGCCCTTGACGAGTTCAATCTCTGCACTTCCACCTCCCTCCAAAAGGCCGGTTCTGATTTCAGGCCCTAGGATTATGCATTAATAGTGAGTTGAAGCGCTCTATCATATCAAAAATTGTATGATAACAACCTTTTGTGTCGAGGGCAATTCCAACCGGTCGATAGTAAAGAGGGGTTTTCCGCAAGCTCTCTGTAGCATCTCGCACACTTTGTATCGTCTGAGCATGATATTCATGAGTGCCGTGAGAGAAATTCATTCTCGCAATGTTCATGCCTTTCTTGATCATTTCTGTCAAAACTCCAACTTTGTTTGAAGCAGGTCCTAAGGCATAGACAAATACACTCAAGCCTGAGAAAGCAATGAAGTAAATGCAATAAATCAAAATGAAAATGGTGCATTACCAATGGTACATATTATTCCAGTGCATCTACATGTTGATGGGCTGCTATCGATATTCAGCAAGCATGTGTGTTCTAGGTTGGTAGGTGCCCCAGATGCTTGTTGCTGTTCGTTGACACAGAAATCATCAGTGCTCGCTTGGTCAGTCATGTCTTATTTTTAACAGGCAATAATATTAGCTAATGTCTTAATTAACAAATGAGTTTTGGGACTATTAAAAAAATAACTATTAGCAACCAAAATTAACAGCCTAAGCTGCACAACTCGTTCACGTATCACGAGGCTAGTAACGACCTGTATATTTTGCCTTTCTTATTCTTGTTACACCTTCTTTACTGTAGCTAATACTAAAAACATTGCACTGCCTTCTATTGAAAGGCGCCTACCAAGTTTTGAATGCCAACAGGAAATTACGAATATTTTTATGAAACTATCGCACAATACTGTATGGAGGAAATGTTCCTACAATTGCATTCTTCGGTATTTTCTATCGCAGTTACTTCGACATAGCAATTTCAAAGCTACTGTACAATTTATCACACCGAGACCCAAACTGCATGAAATGAAACCGACCTTGCCTGATGAATGCCAATTCGATCTTATTATCTTTTCAGTTTAGCAGTCATTTTTATACGAGTGAGTTCGACAAACGCGGCAATAAACCGTGTCATATACCTTCCTTTTATTTTGACACTATGTACGGTGATGATAATCATCGTTCCCATGTTTCTACTGTATGTAAATAGTGTTAACAGATTCGCTCGCAGCCTGCTCTGCGTGGAATACCGTCACCTTGAATAACCTCGCGTACCTTTTTCTCTGTAGCGGTACCAAAAATATTTACCAATCGTCAATAAAGTACGAACTATACATTCTGTAAGGATATCGCCAACGTAGAAAACACATGCCATTCAGTCGAGGTCAAACGAAGAATAAATACCAAACATCCTAGTGTATATCAAATATCACAGTATTCAAGCGTGGCAATCTCAAGAATAAGGAATTTCGAATAAGCACCCGGGATGCTATGCTAAGCGCCGTCGAGATATCCCATATATTTTTCTCCATATTACCTTTGATTCGCCGAAAAGTAACAGTGTAATCCAAAATAGCGCCACGAAGGTAGCTTCCGCAGAAATCGTTGATAGTTACTGGAAATCGATATTCCTCGACTATCTTTCGCACTGGCATGCGGGTGAATGAGGTAATGCGAAAGAGTCGACGAGGAGAAACAAGGAGACGGATTACTACGCCAATACTTGGAGATTTCGTGATAAAAATTGCCCCCAAACTAATCATCATTATGAAAATTACATCCTTATCGATTTTGTCAACTGATTAGAATGGACAAGCGATAGATGGTCGATATGACCATCCTATAAGTCCGTTGATCGTATTTCAGCAGTAACAACAAACTGGGTGACAACACGGCTTGAACCCTATGTTTCATATTTTATGACCACACAATCGTTGAATGATTCGCGTTTCCCAAGAACACCATCTACAGTTGTTAATCTGTAGATGTTAATTACGGGTCACTATTAACAAACGCCGTTTGAAATCCTACGAGTTTGTTACAGACGTGAATCCTGTACTCTATAGTTACATCGTTGATTTATTTAACTCATCATTCGGTAATTTAGTTCCACGCATTTTCAATCATTGTACTGTAGTTGTCTGTGGCGAATGTCCCCCCATTGTTTCTTCAATCGCTTCAATAAGCTCCCAACGTCATCGTGTGACGTAATGAGCCGTGTGCCGTGTCTACTTTTGTTTTATTACCGTCGCGACTATACAACGTACTGTTCAAAATGGATATGGCAGATGATAAAATTGAAATAAACGTAAGTTGATTCAGTGGTAATATCCAATGTACTATGAGCAGTATTTGGATATTAGATAAGTTATTACTTAGCCTAGTAAAGTGTCATATGTAAGCAGTTTTATAGGCGACTTGCACACGCAGAATAGAACATTTATGTGATGACGTCATAGGAATACTTACTTGAAGATTTCGTGATAAAAATTGCCCCAGAACTAATCAGCGTTATGAAAATTACATCCTTTTCGATTATAAATAGCCACAGATGTTATTGGTTGTTGATTAAAAAACAATGACTGCATTCTAAAATTATATCATATTTTGCTTACACATGATAATCAGAGATTCTAATTTCATATTCACTAAGACCGCATCTATAACGGATAACTACGATGTTGACTGGGACCACAAGTTGGGTACTGGTATATCTGGCCCAGTCAGAGTGGGAACTAAGAGAAGTACTGGTGAAAAATTTGCGATCAAGGTGGTCATTGACAGACCGAAAGCAAGGCAAGAAGTATGTGTCTCTCTGGGAAACTGTTTTATTTTATATCTGTGCAAATCCTGTTAACACATGTCTTGGTGTCTCTGTCTTTTCTTCAGGTGCAAATGCATTGGAAGTGTAGCAGACATCCCCATGTAGTTTCACTCTATGAGGTCAGTGATCAGTCACTTGTACACATATAGATACAACGTATTTTGTAGCATAGTTTCACAAGGATTTATCATAAAATACTATTATATAATTATTCCAGGTTTATAAAAATGACTTGATATTTCCCGGTGAGTCTGAGTCACGTAGTCGGCTGCTACTAGTGATGGAGATGATGGACGGAGGAGAGTTATTTCATCGAATTAGTCAACAGAACGGGTTTACAGAGAGGCAAGCTGCTGTCATCACGAAGCAGGTTTTTATTTTTATATATACTCATGTACTTTGTAATATAGCATACAAATATATTATTACCAAATGTATTACTATTATTATATACAGGTCACGCTTGCTGTACAACATTTGCACAGTATTAACATAGCGCATCGTGACCTCAAGCCTGAAAATTTGCTTTGCCTCGATAAATCGACCGATTCCCCAATCAAATTGTGCGATTTCGGATTTGCTAAAATGGATAACGGCGATCTGATGACCCCACAATTCACCCCTTATTATGTTTCACCGCAGGTGTGTTTTTAATGTCTCTTATTCCACCTCTCTTATATCCTTGATAATAAGATTGCTTTTTTATAGGTATTAGAAGCACAAAAACGGCATCGTAAAGAAAGATCAAGCACTCCTGTGTCCCCATATACCTATGATAAGGTTTGTATATATATATTGAAACAGAGTGCAATGCATTACAATAGAAAATATTCGAGACCCTGGTAAAGTGGTCATGATACCGGAGTGGTGGGGTTATCGGGATGGTCTCCAATCGACTGTATATAATTTGGATTCACAAATTGTAACTGCTGATTGTTACCATTTGAGCACGGCACATGCGGGATATCGAATAAAATAGTATCAGCACATTTTATTAGCCACTTCTTTGTGAAAATCTAGAATTCCCTCATATTTTTTTTGATATTAATGAATTTATATTTGACAGAGCTGTGATATGTGGTCATTGGGGGTTATCATATATATCCTGCTTTGTGGATACCCCCCATTCTACTCAGATCATCCAACATCTCGACGTGCCATCGACAGATGCATGAGAAAAAAGATCATGAACGGAAGCTATGAATTTCCTGAGCGAGAATGGGCTAGAGTTTCAGAGAATGCAAAAGATGTTGTTCGGAGGTATATATATAAAATATTTATATAAGTGATGATTGAAACTGATATTTTAAGTTTTGAGCTTTCAAGTTACATTTCACCTTGACAACAGGTTACTTTGCGTCGATCCAGAAACCAGAATGGACGTGGAAGCATTGGTCAATCATAGCTGGCTAACAACTGACGCCCCAGACACACCGCTGCAGTCACAAATATATATTTCTAATAAAGTAAATGTATTTACAATTCAGTATATTCCTATTTCTTTGTATAAGTTTTTTAATTATTTTGTATTTCATCATTTAGTATTGATTTTGTAAGCTCAGTTGTAGTTATCTCAGTGGTTGCAATAGAGATAATTGTATTTTTAGGGACATCGTGAACAGACAAACAAAGCTCATGAAGCTCATTTATGTCAGATGAGAATTCCAGATCGACCAGTTAACTTAAAACCAATCGAGTCCGCTCTGAACCCTATTTTAATAGACCGAAGACACCTAAACAGGTGACTTTATATTGTCAAATGTGTTATTATTGTACCAAAATTACGATGGTGTAATTACCGTAACTTTGTTATGAAGTATTCCTAATTTACCTTATGAGGACAGGTCCTTGTGCTGTCCTGTGCTATAGATCCTGTTTATTGCATTGGATGCAAGTAAAAAAATGTTATACATTGCTATTTCAAGACAAAACATTGATGCTTCGAGCGCATTTTCCAGTCAGTCAACAGGCCCCAAGGCAGACCCAGCTAATATTCGGTCCATGCGTGATGTCATTGCGCATTGTATTTTGCCTAAAGCTCTTACAACGCCAGGCGGTGATGTCATGTCAGAGATTTGTGCTAAGATAGCCATAGCTTTGGAGAAAAATCCCAATGTTGACGATTTGATCAAGGTATGAAAACTAGACGACGAAACCTGTGCACTAAGAATGCATTATTAAGCTCTCTCCTTTTGACACTTTGTAAAGATTCATCACTTATATAATAGTTCTTATGATTTCAGATGCTGGATGAACTTAAATGGAACGGCACAAAGTTTTCCGAGGATCCTGAGCTGTTAGATATTGGGAAAGGATTCAAAACTGTATTACAAAAAGTTTTAAAATCAAAGTGACATTGTTGCAATATACCGATTGAATGTATATATTTGTGTCCGTTTTATATATTTTGCTATTGATTCATATTCCTTTTGTTGGTGCAATAATTACCTGTACTTGTGTATAGTGTTCGCTATACAATGCTCCCTCTAACTTTTTGGTAACTATCCTTTTGTGTGCACATTAATTTTCTTTGTACGCTGTTTGCTAAACCTGCGTGCGTGCGCACAGCTTAGAGGGAACAATGGTCATAGATTTTTGTCAGAAAATAAATAAATATACTGGCAGTGTATAGTGAATTCCATTGGATCCACAGCAAACTAACTCGAGTCCCTTTTTAAGTCACCAACCACCTAGTTGTTCAACCTTAAATTTAAAAAAAGGAAACGGCTCCCGTTAGTTTGCTATGCATATGAGACTTATATGTATGCCTTCGCTATGAAATCTGCATTCATTGGCGTGTCGTATACAGTGGAACGGAAATTGGTCCGCGAGTTAATAAGAGTTTTTCAACGCGGGGTCACTCGTTACAGCCGACTCGAAATAGGTATACGAGTTTCGAAATCGAGTTATATAGACGGGGTAACCTAAATCAATCGACCCAATATATTCAGGAACTGTTGGTATATATATTACGCCTCATATGTGCTAATTTTAGCATGATTGGATCATTAGAAGTTTATTCATAAGCGTCCATTGTACTTTGCCATCTAGCGGTTGGAAATTTTTACTTCACTTAACAGTTATAAATGATCCAACAGTGACATCTAGCGGTTGGAATTTTTTAATTATTACTTCACCTAATGCCTAATAATGAATTTCTATTTGATTCAATCACACTAAAATTAGCACTTATGATACGTTATACATAAGCCAACATTTCTGGAAAAAATTTGGTTGATTGATTTTAAGTTAACCCTGGAAAAATCAATTTTGAAACTCGAATACCTATTTCGGGTCGGCCGTCGGCCGTTGGCTGCAACTTAAATCAATTGACCCAATTTTATCAATGAATGTTGGTTTATGTATTACGCCTCATATGTGCTAATTTTAGCGTAATTGGATCATTACAAGTTCATTTATAAGCGTTAGGTGAAGTAAAAATTATAACCGCTAGATGTCACTGTTGGATCATTCATAACCGTTAAGTGAAGTAGAATAATTCCAACCGCTAGATGGCAAAATACAATCCATACTTATAAATGAACTTCTAATGATTCAATTCCGCTAAAATTAGCACATATGAGACGTAATACATGCATCAACATTCCTTGAAAAAAATTCAGCCTGATCGGATCATTACAAGTTCATTTATAAGCGTAAGGTGAAATAAAAATTCTAACCGCTAGATGTCACTGTTGGATCATTTATAACTATTAAGTGAAGTAAAAACTTCTAACCGCTAGATGGCAAAGTACAATCAACGCTTATCCATGAATTTCTTTGATCCAATCGCACTAAAATGATCACATATGAGACGTAATACATAAACCAACATTCCTTGAAAAAATTAGGTTGATTGATTTAGGTTAACACCGAAAATAATCTACTTCGAAACTCGTATATCTATTTCGGGTTTGCTGTAACGAGTGACCCCGCGTTGAACAACCCTTGACTCGCAGACCAATTTCCGTCCCACTATCACTATATACGACACGCCAATGAATGCAGAATTTCAAGTCTCATATACACAGCAAACTAACGGGAGCCGTTATCCTCTTTTAAAGTTAAGGTTAAGTAGCTAGGTGGTTGGTGACTTAAATAGGGAAACTCTGGCGGCTCACGTACCCCAGGTTATTTTTGTGTATTATTTTGTGTTTTCCACCGCAATGTACATATAATGGAGCAAACCATGGCGTTGAGATCGCATAAGAAAGTCAGGAGAGAAAAAAAATCGCGGATGACCATCGAACAAGTTGTTGATTTCGTGAGCGATGAAGACAAAGAAGATGTGCCACCTACTTCCTCGACGGATGACGACAGTCTGTTTGAAATCGTTACTAAGATGCCTCCACGGAACAATTCACGTTTATCGGCAAGAAAACCTTCAGCAGCCTTGATTTCTGACTCTAAGAAGACAACAGTTACCCCGATTGTTTTGAAGAAACCCCGAAATAAACCATCTACAGTGACTGAAACTAGGAAGTCTACTAGGACCTTAAAGGTTAAAGTAAATAAAACGACAGTAACTCCTATAGTAATCAAGATGCCAAATGACAAAACACCATACATTCGAGCCAGAGAGACTCCGCTAAAACTCCCAAAGACAAACTATGAAAAAGCAAGACAGCTTCTGCACGTTTCATCTGTGCCTGATTCACTGCCTTGTAGAGAAACAGAATTTCAAGAAATCTATAACTTTGTAGATGGAAAGATCCGTACCGGCAGTGGTGGATGTATGTATGTGTCTGGCGTGCCTGGCACTGGGAAAACAGCCACTGTCCGGGAGGTCATGGCATCTCTCAGACAAGCCGTGGATGATGGTGACATCTGTGATTTCAAGTACATTGAAATCAATGGAATGCGACTCACCGAGCCACGGCAGGCATATGTCCAGTTGTTGCGACAACTTACGAATGAAAAAGCAACTGCTGACCATGCGGCAAACCTGCTGACAAAGTTGTTTACCCAGCGGCGGAAAAACACCATTGTCCTGTTGGCTGATGAACTAGATTTACTATGGACTAGGAAGCAAGATGTCCTCTACCATCTATTCGACTGGCCCACATATCACCATGCCCGTTTGATTGTGGTAGCCATAGCTAACACGATGGACCTCCCTGAACGAATACTGATGAACAGGGTGGCAAGTCGCCTCGGATTGACAAGACTGACTTTCAAGCCTTATAATTTTAAACAGTTGCAAGAAATTGTTGCAACTCGACTTCAAGGACTTAGGGTATTTGATGCAGACGCCATTCAGTTGGTGTCTCGTAAGGTCGCCGCTGTTTCGGGGGATGCTAGGCGCTGTCTTGACATTTGCAGAAGGGCCACTGAAATAGCCATGTCCCAGTCAGCTAAATTGGTTGAAATAGAACATGTCCACGCTGCACTGCAAGAAATGTTTGCCACTCCCATGATTCAAGCCATGAGAAATTGTTCCAAGCATGAACAAATTTTCCTCCAAGCCATTGTGGCGGAATTCAGACATTCTGGACTGGAAGAGGTGACCCTGGGCAGAGTCGTGGATCAGCACTGTGCGATATGTCAGCTAGAAGGAATAACTGCGGTTTCTGTTTCTTTGATTGTAAAAATCTGTTATCGTTTGGCTAATACTCGACTGATTTTACTCGAGGAAGGTCGCAAAGATCTGCTTGCTCGAATACGTCTCAATGTCAGTGTTGATGATGTATTGTTTGCTCTTAAATAACTGACAAGACTTGATCTTCTACTCTGAAACTGTAGGTCTATTACTGTAATTCTCATACTTCGTGATGACTGGTGATTAACCGATAGCCGAGCACAAACAATAGTAGTCTTGTCCACAGTTATATCTGTTCCTATATCTCCATGGGTCTATTCTGAATTATCTGTTGGATTTCTTTGTTTATTCTGGAATGCATTAAAATCATATAATTTCTTCAGACACATACTTTATAACTGCCTACTCTCACTTTGTATTTTTGTTTTTGTTAATGCAGATTGTTTATCATAGAAGAGAAATAATTAAATATCTTGTTATTTGTAAGAATAAGGAACCAAATATGGTGAGATTTTTATTGTATTTTTTTTTATTTTTAGAAGGATTATATTTAAACTAAACGAAATTTGTTAGTTTGGATTCAGAAATATGTACAATGAAATGGCACCAATTCGTCAGCGGCTGATGTCTTTTAACACCCATTACAAGTGTTATTCCATACTTATGCTCCCTGGTGCAGAAAGAGAAGATGTAGAGAGGGGGGGTAAAAGTAAGTAGGGTAGAGACTGTAGAATAACCACAATATAGCTTCAACGACAAACTAAAAATAAATCTTGATATGTAAATTTCCCTACTTCTCTGTTAAATCTGTCATCTATTTGTCTTTTCAGTTATTATGCCTCCCTCGGCGCTTGATCAGCTAAGTGAGTTTCACTGGTTCATTCTGGAAATGTGTTTGAATAAATTTTTCAATGCTTAAAAAAATACTTCAATTGTTAAAGGCAGGTTGAACATATCGTATCCCATGTTATTCAAGTTAACAAACCAGAAAACCAGTCGAACTACGCACTGTGGAGTTTTAGAGTTTGTCGCAGATGAAGGAAAAATATATTTGCCGTACTGGGTGTGTATATTTTCTTGTGAATATTTTATGGCAAAAGTGGACCCAACAGTGCTTTAATGATACCTAGAATGAAACCTAATCACACGACTGTCGTAACAGATGATGCAGAACCTTTGCGTCAATGAAGGTGACCTCGTTGGCGTTTCAAACTGCACTTTGCCTGTTGCAACGTATTCTCGTTTTCAGCCGCAGTCACCAGATTTTTTGGACATTTCGAATCCAAAGGCTGTGTATCCTTGAACAGTTCACATTGTTTTTATATTTGTTAAAGTTAATTCTAATTTACTTTCACACTACTCTATAAGTTCAGGAATCAAATGTTCCTTATCTGACATTAATTGTAGACTTGAGAATGCTCTAAGAAATTTTGCATGCCTGTCAAAAGATGATGTGATATCAATACAATATAACAGCAAAAAGTAAGTAATGATATCGTTGACTAACAACCAAGGTAAGGGCAGTAATATGGTACTAGCTAAATCACCACGCTCTGAGCTGAACTAGGAGTGTTGCTTTAGAATTCTGGGTGTTGCTACAATTTCATGATCATAAATTTATTTAATCTATTGATCTAGTTCTTTCATTTCAGAATGGACTCGGAAGTTGAGTAACCCTCATGTAAATGAATAACTAAATATTACGTATATGATTTTTGATCCATGTCATCACAATATATTTCTAAATAATAACCCGATTTGCTAAATGGTTGTTTTACTTTCATTGTCTTCAGACAAGATTATGATTTTGCCAAATATTCCCTTTGTTTTTGAGTTTTTATTTATATTTGTGCAGATACGAGCTCTGTGTGTTAGAAGTTAAACCAGGCGATGCAGTTTCAATCATCGAATGCGATATGAGTGTGGAATTCGCTGCTCCGGTAGGATATCAGCCTCCCGAATTTAAGAAGGAACAAACCGAAGAGGTTAGTAACAATTGGCTGTCATTTTCAACAGTTTCCTGAAATATAATTTTGCTTATTTTAGGACCATGCCATTGGGACTCCTGATGTTAAGAAAGCTTTGGAAGAATATGTGCAAGAAAATAAAGGTTTTCTAGTGAGTATTACGAATACTTCTATTGATAAAAATCCAAGTCACAAACTTCAATATTTAGTCACTTTTTCTATGTAGATGGGCTTGGATCCGTCTAATAATTAAGGGTACTAATGGCTTAGCATATTCTCAGGGCTTCCATCTTTTATCCCTGAATTCTTTTCTCTAGTGGGGGGGTATATAATTTAAAAAATGTACCTAGGCATTTCATGGACAAGGAAGCAGACTTGATGGAAAGAAAAAGCATACAGAAGGACTGAAAATGGACTTAAAATTGAATGAATTGCAACGTGGTGTTCCTAATTACAACTGGGAAAAGGGCACACTAAAATATATAAGATGTAACGAACCTCCCAAAGAAGTGAGTATTTAGATGAGGTCTAGTGTATGATGTTCATGCTTATGGATATGTATTTTCTTTCATAGAGTCAACTGGAAACAAGTTCTAACGAGTTCACTGCTTTTTTCGGGCAGGGTAACGCTTTACGTAAAAAGAAAAAAAGATGATGAGAGTCTCACTATTTACACACGCGAATACATTTCTTTAATACCTTTAATATCTTTGAAATTTTATTTAAGAAACTGTTCCAGTTCCAGAGAAATCAAAGATAACCATAAAATGCTGTTAAGTACTTTGTCAATTTTTAATGTTGGTCCTTTGTGGTTGTGCAAAAGACTAATAAATTTAAGTTGAGCATAGGGCATGCGGATTGAATATGGGAGGTTCAGTAACCAACTTTTCAGTGAGGTTAGGTAGGATATTTCAATTGAACCAAAGCATTCCCAAAATGTTGAAAGGGTTATGAAAAAGTTTGGGGGGACATTTCAAGCCGATTCCTTCAATAGAAGTCCTGTCACGGACCTTTATTTTCAAACTTCCTAGGTCCGATCCTTTCTGAATTTATAAGCTAAGATAGGAATCACCACAATAAGGCTAAAGGTGACACGATAACCATAGTAACGAGGATTGACTGCGACTTACGATAAGATCAGAAGTTAGTTTGTAAATTGTAAATTACTAATTTTACATTGGGTTTTGAAGGAATGGCCGTCCCTCAGATAATCGTGAGTAATTATCATTAAATACAACAATTTACCTTAAGCTTGTGTACGAATTGCGTAAATATATTTTGAAATTTCATTCAGATACCACAAGTTGCAAAAGGTCATTATGAATGGAACAGTCAGAACAACTGTCTAGAGTTTGTTAGGTAATTTTGCTATTCTAGC
>QRAM01000010.1:656491-748636 GCA_013436055.1 Halocynthia roretzi
TTTCAGCAGTCTCAGCAGCGGCACTAACCCACCAGTCATTGCTCTAACGCCTGAATTGCCAGTGCATTCCATGCATTGAAAAACCTGCCGGTTCTCAGTAGCTATACGATACGGTGTCGAAGGTCAGAAAGCAGTCATGCGTGAATGACTGTCTTCAGCGTTTGGACTTCAACAACATTTATTGGTCTTGCATCTGCGTTGGAGTGTTTCGTGCTACATTTCCTAAAATGCATCAGGTATAATATGTGTAGGATAGGATTTAGACGCCTTTGAATAAAACTCTCACTCTTTGTCATTGTGTGCAATGTAATTGAATGATGGAAAAGCTGTTCTTCACAAAATTTGAATGATCTTCCAGTTTGGCTCTGGAATGTTAGATAAACTTCCTGTTTGTAATGTGGAACTTATGTGATGCCGTACAACGAAATGCTGTAATTCTAAGTAGCGAACAGGCAGATTAGGTTGAGGCTCAGAAGCCGCATTTCGTAAGTGCGTAGATACGGATAAGATTATTTTGAAGTATTATTTTCAGCAACTAATGACATAGCAATTAACATCTTTTACTTTCGACTTGAGTCATATTATTTGCCCCCTCGATACTCAAATTCCGAATAAACACAACTCCCGATTCCAACATCCCTCACCTTTGACCTATGACTATTCTTTTTTACCATATCTTCATCGAACTACTTATTTATTTATCTCAATTTAATTATATCAAACATATTATATCATTATTTATTTATATACACATGGTGTGATGAAAATTGATAAACTATGAATCGAAATACCAAACTAGGCAGCATCGATGATCACGTACAATGAACAGCTCGTCAATTTTATTCCGGAATACAGAAATCTATTTCAGTCACTTTTGTAATTATAGTGGATTGTTTTATTCTCTAATTCTAATAACTGGTATTTTAGTTGCAGTTTACATCGTCATGTGGTCTAGATTTAGTTGTAATATTTTTTCTAAAGCCACATATGGATCTGTAGTAAAGCAAAGGTTTAATAACTTTCACAGATTTCATCAATGTGTTAGACTGGTAAGTTGTAGTTATTAGTCAGTTTATCATGGCAGCCATGTTATTTCTCCATATCATATTAGCACATTAGCATTTAATCGCTGTATTCTAAGTATATATTATTATGCTTTTGAAGGCTTCCTCCGGTTTCCGCTTCGAAGCCGACAGTTTTGGTGAGCTCGAGGTGCCCAATGACAAATATTATGGTGCGAATACGGCCAGGTCCATGATGAATTTCAAGATTGGTGGTCCAAGCGAAAGGATGCCGGTACTTTGTCTTATTTTATCATAGGTCTGTGGTGTAAATGGTTTGTTGTGTTATAAAAATCTTTTTTGTAGATTGAGGTGATTGGAGCATTTGCAATTTTGAAGAAAGCAGCTGCTCTAGTTAACAAGGAATACGGTCTTGATGATAAAATTGCTGATGCTGTTGCGAATGCCGCTGATGAGGTAACTGACTTGATTTTGAATCTAGTCAACTTGAACCAGGTTGAAAGTGAGGATTGTATTGGCAGGATATATCCTACACACAAACTGATAATTGCTGTGACATATTACTGTAATGTTAGGAAATTCATTTTAGGTTATTGGTGGTAAATTAGATGATCACTTTCCACTGGTGATCTGGCAGACTGGAAGTGGAACGCAATCAAACATGAACGTCAATGAGGTCATTGCTAATCGTGCCATTGAAATGCTTGGTGGGAAGCTGGGAAGTAAAACACCTGTTCATCCTAATGACCATGTTAATAAGAGCCAGGTCTGCTATTTACTGCTGCCTCTTGAATAACATCGAAATCAGTGAATAAAATTGGCATAAAGAATAATGGCATGTAAAAGCATTTGTATTTATAGAGCTCCAACGACACCTATCCAACTGCTATGCACATTGCTGTTGCTAAATCTCTACATGATACATTGATTCCGGGGTTGAAACATCTAAAAGACGCTTTGAAAGTCAAAAGCGATGAATTTGATTCAATTATTAAGATAGGAAGGACACATACACAGGTAAGCCGCATTGAATTTGAGGTATCAGTTATCAACTCTTTTCATTTGTCTTATCTATTTCATTGACTCTAGGATGCCACACCCCTAACTTTGGGTCAGGAATTTTCTGGATATGTTATGCAGCTGGAGAATGGCGTGAGTCGCATTAAAGGCTGTCTTCCACGCGTATATCAGCTTGCAGCAGGTGGCACTGCTGTTGGAACGGGTCTCAATACAAGAATTGGCTTCGCTGAAAAAGTTGCTGAAACATGCGCTAAAATCACTGGTAGGTTTTGTTTGCACCTCTACTTGTGGAATTTACATAATATCTTGTGATCTCTTGATATCTCTGTGAGCATCACAATTTGTTAGTTATTCAGTTTTGATTTTCTTCTGTATTTTTAATGAATACCTCATAATTTTCAGGGATACCATTTGTCACTGCGCCTAATAAATTTGAAGCACTTGCAGCGCACGATGCACTTGTGGAAGTTAGCGGGCAGCTCAATACACTAGCATGTTCATTAATGAAAATAGCGAATGATATAAGGTTAGTAGATACCTGACACAATACCTCTGTTTTGATGCAGGTTTCTTGTGATATACATATATACAAAATTTTTGATTAATGTGACTTTAAAATAGGTGCTTGTTAGAAGAAAATTATGGGAGGGCAGTTGACTGAGCTGAGAGCCACCAAGCACCTGAGTCAAAATCAGTCTTACAGCCACAATTAAGAGTGCATAAGCACATTGAAAAAAATCTGTTAAACAATTCAATCGAGCTTTGATAAATTATCTGTCAACATTGATAAAAGTTTTGTATCCAATGAACAATTAACTCACATTTTTTGTTAATTTGGATTTTAAAAGAGTATCATAGAATGCACTTCAAGGTCATACTTGGAATATTTTGAGTCGCTAACATTTATTCACGAATCATTGTTATTATTATCACTGTTATTTAACACAGTTTTGATATATGTGGTAAAATCTAAAGATTATTTTAAAAAATAAAGCATTCAAAGGAAATCCTGATTTTTATGATTATTCATGAACTACCGCTTGCTACTCGTCACAGGTTTTTGGGTTCAGGGCCTCGATGTGGTTTCGGGGAGCTTTCTCTTCCAGAAAATGAACCAGGGAGCAGTATTATGCCTGGTGAGAAAGACATGAAATTATGAATACATTGAATATATTTATGTTTCATCATTCATCTTTTACTAGCTAATGTTGCCAATCATGTGAGTCTTCCATGAATACACTCCTAAAATAGGCTTGGCACAACTCACAGCAATTTATATAAAACCTGTCAATTCCATTATCACTATGTTGCCTTGTTGTATTCCCCGATATTTCACTGTTTTTTTTTACTTAATGGAATATGGTGACCATTTTTCACAGATTCTTACAATAGAAGGGAAATTGCATAACATTAGTCTCTTCAATATATTGAAATAGCTGTGGAAAGTATAATTTCTATAAAAATTATCCCTAAAATGACTTTAGTCAAACATCTAAAGCCTTAACTCACTGCTAGATGTGGAATGACTATCACACACAAAACATGGGATGTTTCTGACAAAACTGATAACCATGGAGACGCTTACGTGCATAACATTCATTGACTTTTTATTGTTTGTCGCAGGGAAAATCAATCCAACGCAGTGCGAAGCTATTACGATGGTATGCGCTCAGGTGATGGGCAATCATGTAGCCACGACAGTAGGTGGCAGCAACGGGCATTTCGAATTAAACGTATTCAAACCACTCATGGTTTCCAACGTCCTAAGGTAAGTGTTTCCGATGATTTCGTCAACTACCGTTACGAAATAAAGAAAGAAAATTTTCGCTCGATCTTGATGATGTCGATGTCAGGATTTAACTATTAATCAAGCATATTACGAAGCCGGAAAACTTTTGTTTTCTCAGGTTTTCTTTTTCTTGTTTGCCGACTCGGCGTTTGCGGGAGCGTTATTGCACCGCAGAATGACTTGCGGTCGCGTCAGCGCTTTACATCAATTGATCTAAGCATCGAATTTGATTGCCTTATGCTCGTAATGTTAACATCGTATTCCGCTTGAAGTGTCTTCTTGTCGCAAGGAGATAAATTATCCCTTTAATGTATCGCAAATAGTGGGTAAACGTCATGGAAACATTTTATGATTTTGCCATTGATCCCTATTTGCCGTGTGTGGTTATACTTCAAACAAGAACGACACGTTATTGTGCAAGTACAGTGCCGATTTTCCTCCAGCTAATGCCTTTGAAAGTTTTAAAATAGTTATGTACTAGAAATAGCTACCGTGAACACATACAACTATCATAGTGAAAGCTTTACCTAGACTTAATAGACTGAAAACTTTATATACTAAAGAATGCCTTGTTGTACGTGTAGTATTTGTAAACTAATAGGCAAAGGTACATAACCAAGACAATGATTCAGTGTTATGCTAAATCTAATTGTATTTTATGTGACGTTCATTCCAAGGAATCTAAATTTCATACATCGTTTTAGAAAATCACCGTGACGAAGTGGTACCCCTACAAAGGTGTCAATGTTATCAACATTGCAATCTTTGATTTGGGACTGTTTTATATACACTCTAATGTACATGCCCAACAAAATACAGTACTTGGTCATAGGGTTTCGAGTCATCAAAACTCCGCTGTAGTGAAGCGTAAGCTATTTTCATCAGTTTTCTCATAGCTATTGGTGTAAAACAGATCTTCGCGTTTGATTGGAGATGCGTGCATGTCCTTCACCGACAACTGCGTTGTTGGGATCAGACCTAACAAGGAAAGGATATCGGAGATGCTTCACAAATCACTGATGTTGGTCACCGCATTAAATCCTCATATTGGGTAAAATATTTCCCTTTGATTGTGAACTTTCTTAAAATACTCTACTAACTAAACAAAGTTAATCTGTTAATCATCGTTCATAGGTACGACGCTGCTGCTAAAATCGCTAAGCACGCCCATGCTAAAGGTACAACGCTGAAAAAGGCTGCGATCGAGCTTGCTCTTCTCAACGAAGAACAGTTCGATGAGTGGGTTAAGCCGGAGGATATGCTCGGACCAAAATAGTTGAGAAAAATTTTGATTAATAGTTTTAAGAATAATTTTAATTCAGTTCAAACCAGTCGGTTTAAGTTTTTTGATGTGAATATAGGAGGCAGGTTCTTTTTATTTCTCTTTCTACAAGAAGAATTCGTGATATTGGAATAAAATTCTGCAATTGCACGTCAAGAAACTATGGGCTAGCGATGTCGTTGAGTAATAGTTATAAGTCTGTGGTTGAAATAAACCACCTTTGATACATTACATGCTCTTAATCGGCTTACATGAATCCAATTCGGTATCTTTTGTAATGCTAGGTCTTAAGCCTGTGTAATTATAGGATCCCGTTACAGAAATCCGAACTTTCATCCTTCGTTCTCTGCACGCCATTTGTGCCCTCGCGATTTTACCGCAAGTATTTTTCCCAGTGACTGCGCTTACGCGAAAATACCACTCCGAAGTGTATTTACAAACGCCGTGTGTGTCACGGTTGTATTACTGCTGATAGTTTATTGATAAAGAAAACTGGAACAGCCGGACTCATGAAAGCAACAGTGCCGACTTCAAAATATCGAGACAGATCATAGTTCAGTGTGACTTGGGTTACGTCGTTCTTTCCAGTCTATATGCTCGGGATTTATGTTAGGTCTGGTACGTGAGCATTTAACATGGCTGTCAGTAATACACACCTGTGTATTGCATTTATCTGTGTTTACATAAATGTATAGGTATACTACTTAGATTACAGTAATTACCACACATAGTGAATATACACATATTTGACGTGGTTACTTTGTCAGAATATAACTATTTAGCAAGTTGTACATTTTCATACTTTCGTAAAAATCCGACCCTCCTTCCTGTCTTCATATAATTAGTTTATACCTGAATTCCTTTAGTCTTGACATGTCACACCTATAATTGCACAGACCTAGAAGATGACCATAGCTCAGAATAACAGTATGGTAATATATTTGGCTTTGATAGTCCAATTTTACATTAGAGCGGGAATCAGATAGTTTTTAACTTCAGATTTATGTTAGAGTCCTCGTTTTCGGTTTGTCAGTGATATTATAAGTCACGCAATATACCTAGGACAAATATACACCTTAACACAGACCGATGGTTGGTAAAAGAGTGATTTCTAAATTATTACCTTAACTGATGTCCAGGATAGATCGTTTAAACCTGACTGGATCAACAAACTTCGAGACATAGATGCGCGTTGATATTGCAGACTGGCGCCTTGCTTGAAGTATATCGTTCTTGGAAGGAAATTCTTACTGGTTGTATGTCTTGCACTAAGTAATATCTCGATACGAAAGATTATTTAATCGCGTGATATCGTTATTGAAAAAGAAATCTGGCTCCCAGCAGACCGACGGAAACAAGAAATATTCATATAAATTACTGAAAAATTAGGCACGTATCAGTTATATATTTATTTACTGACAGTGAGCCATCAGCATATTTGTCAAGTAACGAACATTCTGTGTTGTTTAAATAAAGAACGCTTCTATACCTTTAAACAAAAGATTGGGCTGGAAACGTTCTGTTTGAGTAAGTGCTAAGTCCGTTTTGGTGAATTGGAAATGCAAGGCCATCGAGAGAGGGTTAAAGGGGGGAACGTTGCATCCGGGTATTTAGGGAAACTTTTTACATATAAAATATTGTGTGTGAATGCATACATAATTTTATTTGTCAGTTATTGATAGAAATTATGATTCATAATATTGTGTATCATACGAAAATGTCAAATATTCAGTGTGATATACGAGGTGCTCCACACCTAAAGTACTCACTATTCACTGTGTAAGGTGCCACATTTGTTGGTTATTATTATGGAAGTAGTAATCATGATGTCAATTGTCGTCTGTTCTTTTCGGGTCCGAAAAAACCCTTGAATCCCCGGATAAAAAATTTCTGAGGCCCTGCAGAAAATATATATAAGTTGGATCCGATTGTCAGCTAGCAATAGCTAGCCAGCCACAATATTAAAAATTATTACGCCTCCGTGCAAGCCTATGACAGAATATCTGTAGTATTAATTTATGGCGATGTTTGAGCACTTTATTCTGGGTATCGTCATTTAAAACTCAACTTGAAGCAAAAGTAGATTTATGCTAATAGCACCACCACTGTCAAGAAAATGACAGATATGAGTGCCTTTAGCATTCATTAACCTTCAGTTCGTTTGTTCTCGGCGTAACGAGCTACCTAAAACTGCTCTTTGTTGCTTAGAATTGTGAATTGCTTTGTTTACAAACTACGAGTAATTAGAAATTCGGGGAATGAAAATAACTTATGCTTTTGATCCCTCGCCCCTCATGTATCAAAATTATGTCGTTTCAAGAAACTCTAAATGGGCTTTCACCAGTGACCACGGACTAAATTTAGTTTCCGGTCAATCATGACGTAACCGCTTTGCTTCAATGAATTCAAGTTGCACGTGAAGCAGTCTTGTAGCACAAATAGTTTAATCGAGACATCTGATCTGTTTATCTTGTTATTGTAGCAGTTTACTTCTTTCGCTATGACGCTGACGGTTTATATTTGGAACTTCGGATGTTCATATATGTATGATGAAACATCAGAAAAGTGTTAGTTGATTTCAAGCTCAAGTATGGACCGGGTTCATTATAGCATAACCCGATATAATCTAGCGATATTTCTGAACGAATATGGTATTTGTTTACGGCATTTAACTGGTAACCGTCGCAAATACGTAATAATGTTTTACTATTTAAAGGCTTGCGCCAGAATGATGAACAGATGTTTGGGTTTGTCATGGTGAAAGGACCGTCTGTAGGTTTGTGTTCGCCAGCGTTCCGATTGTTTACGTGTACGGTATATATTCCTATCATTTAGGGGGTTTTCACATACACGATCCATAGGATTCTATCTTGAGCTTGAAATGTACGATGTGTCTTATAATCCGCTCAAATCGAGACTATCCGCAACAAAGGTAATAAAATACAATACTGAGTGTTATTTCTTAGCCGCACGATCTCGTTAACTGATTTTGCGAAGTAGGAAGGACGCCGTCATGTTTTACTGTTTGGCGTTACGTGTGGCAATAACAAATTGTCGTAAATGGACGAATTACAGCTTTATTGAAATATTCCACGAGTTAGGCATGTACACAAAGCACTAGGATGAAAACTCGCAACGCTTTTGTGAAGTTTCACATTGAGTTAACTAGATCTGTGGTTCGGTGCCGCACTCGACCTTGAGAGAGCTCGCTCTCTATAAATACAAGCTCGGGCCCATTTGGGTTCAGTTCAATGGTGTTTTCAAGATATGACACGTTAAGGGCAAGGAATGAACCTCTTTCAAGCAGTGACATAGCAGAATATTATTCAAATTGTAAATGTTGCTCTTTACGCAGGGTGTTCATATTTCCTCTTGTTACCTGTTGTTGTCCACTCGCAGCCACAAAGATTTATGTATAAATTCGGACGCAGATAGTATTGTAAGGTATTCTTGAGTGGTCTTCCATCAGCGAGTTCGTAGTACGTCAATTCTTATGAATAAACGCTGCGTTTTGTTATTCAATATACAGTGTTTTCAAAGATTTTTTTGTGATGGCTATCAAAACATTTATCGCTTAAGTGAGGCTATTGTATTCTGTCATACCACTTTGGATTGGAGAGTGTGGACTTTACTGCGTAATCAATCAGCTATAAAACTACCTCGGAGAGACTTTTTCTGGAAGTGCTAATTGGCAGAATAGATATCCTAACCAATTATGCGGAGAACAGCGTACCTAAACTTGCTCTGGATAGCTGTCCATCTTTGCTGCGTCACTCTGACCTTATCAAGCTCGAACATTGATGCCAGCGCAGGGCGAAATGGCCGAACTCATTCCTCGCTACAACGTTACCGAAGGTCCGTTAACCACAACGCCGTTTCATCACCCCGAAGCAGCTCGAATCAAAAGCAAAGATCGACACTGAGTCAACTATATTTGATTGATACGAAAACACGCGGTGTTAGAAGAACCTTATTGGGGTGAGTTTGGTACAGCTATACTGGGTAGAGGGAGCAGATGAACATTTCCTCCTGTATAATATATAAAACTTGAGAATACAGTGACATGAAATGGTTAATCTTGACTTTCCTGATGTGAACAACATACTAACGAGGTGTTTTTCCTCGTAACCACCATTATTGTTGCCTGTGTAAATCGATATGGGGTGTATGACCGCAAAGCTAACTCGGTTTTGAAATAAACAATCTCGTATATGACTTGTTATGCTTTCGTCCGTATGCCTGACCACCCCTCAAGAAGATACTTAAAAAACTTGTCTTCACTGATGGGAACAGCTGCAGCAAATCCCTATCCCTAGGATCAGTAGTCCTAGTTTGCACAATTGGCATAACGACAATCACTATATGCATAATTGTTTTTAAAATGAATAATTAATTCAATTTGAAGATAAAGTTTGTTTAGCGTTTCTCAATCATCTGTTAGTTGAACTAATAGGAAAAAGAAACGCCTTTATTTGTTTTTATTTCCCTTTTGATCTCGGAATGTTCCAGTTTTACACGCCTAACTGTAGATTTAACACCTACGTCACCTTATACTTAACTACTCATGTACAACAGGCCTCATGTATGCGGGTTCGAATGTTGCGAAGGATGGAAGGCCGAAGAAACCGCAGTCTGCTTAACTCGTAAGGATTGCTTGCCTCGCATACCTTTTATTTTTACTGTAAATAGTTTCAAAACATTCCGGCGCTATTCATTATTGTCGATTGAGGTATTATGTGGGTATGTCTCGAAATTTTCAACGAGTATATCGTCTGCGAGGTAATAACATTAAATAAAACTTCTGGTAAATATTTAACTAATGTTAAAAGACGCCTATTTGATGATTGCCTTGATTTGCGATTTCGTCTCGAGTATTTTTAAACACACACAGGTAAACATTACCCTTACTTATAAGTCTCAAGTGGGCGTTTCCAAGCACGTATTCATTCAATGAATTTTCCAATGAAAAATCGTTTAAATATATAATTTCTTTCCAGAGAATTTTCTTTTTCTTTTTTATATTCAAAATTATTACAAATACTTCACAATCACGATAATCACTACGGTATTAGGTTTGTCTTTCTGGGTTGTCGCGAGCGAATATTACGCCAAAGACACAATAATAGTAATATATATCTCGATTATCGTAACCACTTACCTAATAAACCATCATGAAACCCGATATAGAATAAGAATGCCAGGTATTCCTAATTTCAAGTCTGTTTGTACTATAATTTATAATGCCCCATTCTATTTTACAGCTATCTGCAATATGCCTTGTCTGAATGGTGGGCATTGTATAGAGCCAAACAAATGCTTGTGTAAAACTGGATTCTCAGGCGACTCTTGCGAAATCGAAAAGACAGAAATGACAACGACCATACAGACTTACAGAAATAAAAGGAATCACGGCCCGAAACAGACTATAATTCACGTTCGTTACAAAAATCCAACAGCCACACGAGGTGAGTGAAGAAACAACTTAATGCGGATATTATTCCTATGCTTAGAAGTACAGAATTGAAGATCCCGATAGAAAAGTGACTACTGCACTTAATTGTACTCCCTGAATTTTAAAAATAGTTTTGCTCGCTCACAACTCATTAAAATGCTGCGCATACGACAATACATTTTTAAATACAAAATTCGATCACAAGAACAGACCTTTGGCAGTGGTGCAAATGTGCATTTTCGATAGAGATATGCCTAATTAAAACCGAATTCTTCTCTTTTCGCGAACTTATTTTTCTGGTTTCTTATAATTAAATGAACAACATTGGAAGTAGGAGCATGAACTCTACGCGAGTATCGTAATAGGAAAAAATCTATTAATAAAGATTCATTTACCGCCCGGTGTTAGTACTTGATATTTTGGGTATAACGTCCTTAACTCTTAGTTGTCTATAGTGGGAGATTAGCGCGCGCGTTGGTGGTCAAAATTTCCCATCGATTTGTTTCGGTTGCGCACTTGGAGCGAACAGACACTATCCTTTCCCCCGAAAAATCAGAAGTTGTGGGCAATAAAATAATGAATTATCCCAGCATTCCTGGTGCCTCCTGTAAGGCCAGACGCCAGATGTGAGGACATGTTTGTATAGTGTAGTTTAGGACCTACAGCAGCGAAGTTCCTTAAACGCTGATGTTGATTGAACGTCTGTTTCCAGATTGAAATCGGCATACCGATTCTTTCGAAAGAATGCTTAAAGTGCTTCTTCGTTCATGCTCACATTCTTTCTTTTCGAACTCGAACTCGAATATATATTTGATATAAAAAAAACTTATTAAAGACGACGGAAGAAATATTATCGATCATCTTTTGCACGATATTTCAGTCAACACATCAGAACAGCGTATGACAGTGTAATGATAAACGTTAAGTGAGCAGTGATAACGAAATAGTCAATGATAAGACTTAATTATTTTGCGATACGACTGTATTCTATAATAAATTTGTTATTACTATTTTATCACTTCTATGTGGAATTCATAATAATTTTTAAAGAAAGTTTTTTTATTAAGTTCGACTGTATTATATTATTGGACACTCTGGACGAACGAAAAAAAATCGAATCTCACTTAGGATCGCTTTAACGCACTATGACGTACAAAATATCATTCAATTGTGCTGAAATTCGTTATAAAGCTTTGCACAGTGAAAATAAATCAAGCTGGGCCGCAGGCTTAGCAGCCCTCCGCAGGAACTAGCATCCGGTATACTCAAATTCTGTTAACGGCCCACGTGGGATCTCGAGGGGATAGGGCGGGCGGGCAACGTGGGCAACGCGGGCAACGTGGGCAACGTCGAGTCGTCTATTCTGAGATAGCCAACCCGAGCAACGCCGGCCGAGCTCGCATACAATACAATAAAATATAAGTTTTTTTTTATTACATGTAAGTTAATCTGAAAAAAATAATTGTAATAAACATAAAAGAATAATAATAAATTGGTTGTTCGATGTTCGATCAGTCTTATTGAATTTCTGAAGTTTTTACTTACCTCGGCGATAAGCTTGCAGAATAATCTTTAGAAATATAATCGTGACTTTTCCACGCCCAGGTTACAACGCTGTATCAAGAACCACGTTTTGCACTCCCGTGACCTGTTTCAACGGGGGCACTTGTGTTGATGGATCATGTAGATGCCCTAAAGGCTACATGGGAAAGCGATGTGACAAAGTGCTGTTGATTAAAACGAGCTTGGACGCAGTTCTGCCTGGACAGAACGCCGGGAAGATCTCTAATTCCAGAGTGGCGATAAGTAAGTCCTTACTGTACATATATATGAATAAAATTTACGGTTGTGCTATATATTGCTTCTCTACCAATTTTTATATAACAACATAAGACACATCACCTATTCATATAACCGTGCGTAAATAGATTCATTATGCACAAGTTTCAACTGGCAAAAAGGTCGGTGGAAATTCAATCTACCTCAAAATTGAACAAGTTGTGAGAAAAATTCCACTTGGTGGTTTTAGAAATGGCAGTAAGGTCACTGAAATGCTTAGTGTCTCCTTCATCATGGTCTTATCAAGACAGGCTAATCTTGATTTTAGTCTGTTAATTTGATTGCTTACTCCAAACTTTGAACCGGTTAATCTCTGTGTCTACGACACAAGCTGTTTCCTCTTTAGAATTCTGAAATTCCCACACACATCGAGCGGTTTTGGGTTTGTGAAATAAATGCAGTTTTTAAGCAAAGTTGATAGATGAATTTCTTTTCTCACTGGGATCCATTGCAAATAAATATGGTTGTGTTCACTTTGAGTCATCCCAAGACCTTTTTGTTGATATCTTGCCTAAGGGATTGTAAGTTTATGGTCGTGCTTTTCATAATGGGGAACATAGTCAAATTTCCTTTTTTAAAGCTTTGATATTGATCGTGATGTTCGCCGTAGTTGTTTATCGCATGGACGACTTGTTGTCTAAAATAGCTTGAGCGTTTTGCGGTTCCGTTATTACGGAATTGAGCATTACATTCGGGCGACACGACGTAGTGTTGCAATATCTTTGATCACGAATCTTCCGGGAGGGATAACCCGCACACTTAGGGACCCGTTTTAACTTGTGTACGTGATGAAATATATATATAGTCCGTGAATGTATATATGAAGTATCAGAGGTTTATTAATCAGGCGCCTGCCACTCCCAATGGGAATTAAATGAATGAGATTAAATTTGTAAGAAGATTTTCGACTCTCCATCACGTGAGTCGGAGAATATGTGTGCTATGTTTGAGAAATTCGCGTCACAGTCTCATTCGTTCGCTTGTTATGTTTTGAATTATTCGCATAGCCTTTTGACCCGATACATGTGCGGTGTAAGACGCAATTGCTGCAAAGACGAAACAAAATAATACTGCAGAGTTGAAGAGTGGCTAGAGTCATTCTCAGAATTGTAACACATTTTCTAACCCATATTGTTTATGTTAAAACGCTGCCAACTATAGCAGGATATTGGATTTATAGGAAAAGGTATTAAATTGTTACTACTGAATAATAATTTGCCACAGAGGAGTTTCTAAAGTAATATTTGGTGACAGGTATAAAAGTCACAATGGAAATTACCAGTTTTATCATCACTCCAACACCAAACCCATACTTTTTCCATTGTACTATTACCACCCTGAGATTCTTTGTGCCATATATCACTTGCAAATATTTTTCCGATTGCATTGATTTTAAGGGTATATTCGGAAAGGCCTTACGTAGACGTGTATTGAAGGAAAACTTTAGGTAATATAGGTGCTGAGTACGCGATAAATCAAAACAATTCAGGCATTTCTAATCTTCTGCGTCGATGTAGATTCAGAATTTCACGAATAAACAGCACCGTGCACTGCTTGTTGTGAATCTAAAAATGATTTCTATAAATTTCAGCTCTGTCAGTGAATTTTATTTTGTACTTTAACTATTATTCTCTTTTCATAACAGAATTATGTAAGGCTCTCTGTGTTCACGGTACCTGCCAAGTAGGTGGTAGTTCCCTCTGTAGATGTTATCCAGGATATTACGGTGCGATGTGCGAAATGTCAAGAGCCCGGACCAGGAACAGAGGACATCATAAGGCACTTGAACCGCGAAATATACTAACAGGGTTAAAGTACACCAACAACTTCCTGAGACCTGTAATTACCTATTCGGGAGGGAAATCCAGGCGTACGTATTGGTCATGCACAGTATTATGTCATCACGGAGGTATTCCTAATCGTTCCTTTTCGATTCAAGGATTATCAAGCTTGGCTGCTTTTACGAAGTACGGAAGGTGTTACAAAACCGTGGGAGGAAAGCCATGCGCGATCTCTTACAAGGGGCATATGACAAGAGAAGTATGCTGCAATGCAGGTTACGGAGATGGGTGGGGTTCATCGTGCTCGCCGTGCAAAAGCTCAGTTATTTCGGGTCAGTGATGAATTGAATACTATCCTGTATTGTAAGTTGTAAGTAATATGTACCTTGACAAAACACAATATATCTTGTGAAATATGATACTGCGCATAATTACTTCGCATTACAAGTAATTGCGCTAAATTATCAGTCCTGATATTATGTAAAGCAGTGCTGTATTGTTAGTTTGTTAGTTGCTTAAATTGTACTACTGTACTTAAGGCTACTGAAAAATATTTCAAATAATCATAAATTTCGATATTTGAGGTTGACCGCTTTCCATCAAATATATCAACGAACCAATTGTCCAGGATTGTAAAGTTGCGTTTTACCATGTAGTCTTCAAGGGGTTCCTAAATATCCTTTCGGTTGACTTTATGAAGTTCACATTGGTGGAAGGAAATAATCAAATATTTGCGGAAGCATTGCACTTAATGTAAAACTTCCACTACTTCCTCGAACCAGAGGAAGGTTCTACAGTACGAAAAGCACAATAACTTTACTTCCGCATGAATAAATTCCCATAGAGTTGCGTATTTTTAGAGTGGAGTTAATGATTCCCATGTATTGTACCACATTACTCAAGGCATTCATTAATAATGCATTGAACGCGAAAAAATTCTCGAACGAACAGATTCAACATGGTAAATCTCAGACTCCCTCGGGACTGTGAAATTGCTCGATGCTAGTTTTTTTACAAGCGTTATGCTGATAAAGTTCATTATTGTAGACTTAGATTTATCTAGAATCGAAGAGATTGACTGCACTAAAAAGCTCCGAGATTGAAAGACCGAAATTATTGAAAACTCGTCCACGGTATTGATAACAGTATAGTAACTGGTTCCGGTTATTTGTTTGTTTGCTGTTGTCTTTCGTTCGATTACCTTGATATTCCGTGTACATACAGTTCTCACTGTTATTAGGTTCAATTCTCTCGAAGGTTCAGAATATTAAATCAACATAGTTTACCTACAAACTGACTTGAATATTTGACCAATTAATTTAGCTTGAACTATGAGCTTGTCGAGCGATTTATTTTCTATACGTGTGACTGTTGAAGTGAAGAATCTGAACTTATTTGATATTCTATTTTTAAGATAACCCATTTCCGAACATTATGTAGATATGTATGCATATAATTTCTACTTTAGATTAGTCTATTATTGCTATTCAAACGAAAAAATCCAACTCTATTCATGACAAAGGGTCACAAAATAAAACAAAACGCTCCAGATCAATTAAAGTAAACTCATCGAGATATGACCTCGGTAATGAGATTTCCCTCGGTAATTGAGATGCTCTGAAATGCCCCTTTGCGCAGATGCTTGCTAGCACAGTACGAAAAACATATATGACCTGTGGCAAACGATCGCTGTCTTGACGCAATTCAGCCATTATTTAATTGCCTTATAGTGCCATTCTCATTCTTATCAAGCATATAGGCTGGCTTTGATACCATGTGGCGCAGTGGCCCCTTGTAAGCATTTTCTAATTCCATCATATTTCATTGCCCGTTCTTCGTGGGAAATTCGTCTCTTCTTACGTCATCGTTCACTTTCTTTCGCCTACTAACTGAACTTTAGCGTTCCTTTCTCAATCACTTTGGCAGTATCCGATATTTAATTTGTTACTAAATTCATATACAGATCGACGCGATGTGACAGTTCCTGCTATTGAGAAATATTGCCCCATGGGATTCGAAGAGATAAACGGCAAATGTGAAGGTATGAATCATCACACGCTTCATGTTGTAAATATTATTTGCCCTCGCTCTCAGGTTTCCTGTGCACGCCGACCGCTGGCTGGACCAGAATATGCCAAAAGTCTAATAAAGTATATTTGGTTACAAAGGCAAATATGTAATTATATTCCAGCTGTGTACATACATACGTAATATAGACCTGGTGCACCTACCTTCAGTTCCTTTGGTTAATTCCATTTTGCGTGATTGTTTGTACACGTACACGTTTGATATTGACCATTAAAAATAAATTAGAAATGAAGTTAAAAGTAAGCTTTTAGAAGAAGGTACAGTACAATCTTTTCAATCCCATATGTCTCTTGTCAAATGTCAATCCCATATGGTGCATGAGAGCACGTTGACTTGTGATGTTAAACAAATTAGCAATCGTATTATTTCTATCTTTTATTGTAATATTGCAGGAATGATAATCCAGACAACACGCAATATCGAGAATTTATTGGTTCGTGAAATAAATTCATTACCTTAGAGAATTAATACTGCGTGCTTGATTAGTTATAGATCCGCGTTCTTGTGTCGCGGAGCCGGGATTTGGCTTGAAAATATTCAGAATATTTGACATTCCATCTCAGTCGGAATTTGTCGAGTAAACGTTTCGCTGATCTTTAAACGTAATTCATCATTGACCTCAACAGTAATCTGTATTATCATTTTAACAGATATCGATGAGTGTCGGCAGAGAAAACGTGTTTGCCAACACGGGGTCTGTATAAATTCTCGAGGATCTTACTGGTGCAATTGCAAAAGGGGTTTTTATCAACACGTTTCCAGGACCCTTTGTCTCCGTAAGTTGCGATTTCTTATATTAAAACTTTTATTCAGTCTTCTTCATTTTCGTTGAATTTCTGGAGTATTACATCTGCATACCTTTGTCTGAAAACAAATGAAATACGGCATTGTATGTTTATTACATAAATATTGCCGTCTGTCTGTCAGCGGAAGTCTACAGCGGATATTGCGGATGGCTTTGTATATTCAGTTTCAAATGCGCTAATCTCATATGCTGTGGTTTAGCAATAACCTCACTATACGGCGTCATATCGTGTCTAATTTATGAGCGAGATTTATTCAAAATTGATTTAAAAAATATTTTTATTCGTTTGATTTTCGCTTTTTCATATACCATTGCAGTAGGCAGGATGGTATGGTTTGATTAGCCCGCTATTTGTTCCAAATACAGCCGAATTTTGTTTTTTATATGTCGGTAACTTGTGAATATTTTAGAATTTTGAATTTTGAAAAATTTTAAAATTGCATTTTATGGGTTCACCTAAATGAGAGCAACGAGAGACGTAAAAATGAATTTTATTTTGTTCTGAAATAATTTGCTTCACAACATTATCAAATTAGAATAGTTACATCTAAATAAAGGGAGAAACTGGTAGACGTGATTTGAATGCCGTTTGATGTGTACTTTACTTCCTCACGCTCAGCTCCCTCAAGCTAATGCTTTCGTAGAAAAAAAAATATTGATTTCAATGTGAAGTATATCTCTATATGTATGTAAATGTAAGACTTGGTCATGAGAATGTATGTTGAGGCAGAACACCTCACTCTTATGCACAAAAATATACTACTGTCGTGTATTTTCAGATTGCTATAGATATTTGGTAGTTTTATCTGTAGATCTATTAATGAATCCATGAATTTTTGTAATATCAACAAATTCTTATGTTATTTGTTTTTATGCCGTCCAGCCAGTGCACGGACCATAAATTTCCGTGGACATCTTTATTTTGGCGGCTGTTATTTGTCCATGAATGATGAAGGCGTATGCTCTAATTCTATAGCGTCTTTAAGAGGAACCAAAGCCGCTTGCTGTTGCTCAATTGGTGTAGCATGGGGACATGACTGCGACAGATGTCCTGAGTCAAATAGTGGTGAGCATGTTTTTCAACTCATATTCGGAATACTGTTATACAGAATTCTATAATTTCTTTGTTTCTGGGTGAATAGTCGACCACAAGTTATTATGTCCAAAAGGGATTGGATACCAAAAAATGCTTTCAAAATCTAACACCCACGGAACAAGTCATGTGCTCACCACGTCCGGGTATATGTCAGGGCGTAAAGAGATCTATAAGACTCAGCCGAGCATTCTAAGAACTAATATACCAGTATATAGCAAAATGTTTGATCTTCCTGAGAAGGCAATTGATGAAGCTCAAACAGTTACATCTCCAAGATCTAACGAGACACCGGCAACCTCTCTCGTAAAGACGGAAGATTCCACTACAAAATTACCGTCTTCCTTCACCGCGATCCTTGAAACAACAAGACCTAAAGCATTTACTACTTCATACGATGAAATTTCTGTAGTGGACAGGGTGCCCGATGAATCTGATCAGTCAATGACAACTGTTTCTTCCAAAACAGACAAAACTAATATACAGAAGGTGCAGGATACCACGACACGTGAAGATTCACTTGTGGAAGAAAAAATAGACTCTGCTGATGAACAAATAGACGATATAAGTTCATTAGATGTAAATTCTGATAAATCTTCGCTAGACAGAAGTTCCACCGAGCGCGATATGGTCGCAGCAACGATGAAAGAAAATACACCCACTACTGATATTGCAGTCGAGGAAACCTCAGCTGCGACGATTACTACTAATAGTATTGTTAATTCAGTTACTACTGAGCATCTTCTCCCAAATTTAAGTACATTTTACCAAGAGCAAACTGATAAAGTTGAGAAATATGAAGCCGATAATTTAAGAACAACTCCAGCCAAAGAAACCTTTGCGAATTCGGAAGCCGTTTCCCTAACAACCAAAATGAAAGTTGACTTCCCTCCAGATGCAACTACCGCGTCAATGTCTACCTTAGAGCCGACTATTGATGTTATACCAGTGGACGTGCTTAACGAGGAGTACTCACACCAAGAGGATTCAGTTATAAAGGACTCGTTGGATTCGGGGAAAGAATCCTACGATCTCCAACGCTCTCACTCTAAACCTGTTATTCCCGATCTCATCAGTCCAAGCACCGGAAATTCCGAAGACGACACTCAGCTTGATGACAAGCTCGACAAGATAACGCATAACAAACAAGGAGGGGAAGTTCACTTTGAAGAAATAGATTATGAAGGCATCGATGGAAATCTAATCGAAATTATCGCGATTCCCGAAGAAAATTACGACGACGAAATCCTGGACGAAGAATCAACGACAGGCAGTGCGAAAATGAAAACAGGATTAGATAAAGTTACGATAGTTCCAAGTATGCGGGAAAATAGTGATGACAGAGATGAGATTTTACAGGAAAACCAAGAGCCCGCCCCGCCCGACGCAGAAGAAGCGGAGGAATCATTTGATGAAATCGGTAAATAAGATTAATAGAATATGAATGCATGTAAAAAGTGTTTACATTTGGGAGATGGTATTTTCTAGTATAAATAATGATTTTATTCAAGAACTCGTCTTACCTACAAAAACGGAAAATAGAAACGAGAATATCCTAGCATCAGAATATCAAGATTCTACTCCCGGACTCAAAAATCCTACAAAGGAATCTGGTCCACAGGACGAATCTATAAACGAGAAACAGATTTCTGAAAACAATGAGCAAGTTCATTTCCGTATTTTATCCATGTTTTTTTCATGTGATTTAGTATATATACTGCCAATAAGATTTTTTTATCACTTTTCTTTTTCCAATAGTGAAATAACTATTAAAGACTTCCAACCTGATACCGGATTCGATCGAAATGAAGGAATCGATGACAAGTTGCTAACTCAAAAGATCGAACATCCCATTCAAATAGAGTTGCATAAAATTCCGTTGTCCCCGGGGGGAGGTAAAAAGGCATATTACACTGATGATTCGATTCCCGAGCAAGAAAAAGGTAGGTTTTACATGTGCATGCGACGAGTGTAGAATAACAAAGTTAGCATTCCCGAGCAGAATTTTGACTGCTACCAACTAGCAATATTCGAAGCTGCTTTTAACGGATGCTAGGCCTGATTCAAGTGCTATGCGGAGCCCAATTTTTGACGCAGATCGTGTGTTCTGTTATCACCAGCGCCAGCTATGCTGGTTGAGATCTTTATCCCAAAGAATCAGCATAGATCTTATTTGTTTTGTCATCAAATGTTTAAGTGCTTCGCTGTTGGTAACTAGTATAAGGCTCGTATCGTAATAGCACTGTTAACAAGGGGATAAATGACGCCCGTTACTATGTGAAACCTATCTGGCATATCCGTCGTCTTAAATTCCAGGGAACTGTAATAGGTTTAGAATGGATTTTTACGAAGCGTCAAAGCAGTCTCAAGATTAATCTAGGTCAACTAGGATAATTAAACTCAAATTTATCACTGGCCGATTACTGGGTCCAAATCCAAAGAAGACAGAGTAAATAAAGAATAAATCAATTACCGATATCTAGCTGTATAACTTTGACATGCCTAATGATAAGTTATGATAAAACAAAACACCGCTAGTTCTACACAATTTGAAAGTCGCTCGGGCGCCTCGATCGATAAGACATGACGCAGTTTGCGTGAGGCCAAAGTACCGAGAGCAAAGCAAACAAACTTCTATTTGGCTTGGAGTTTGCCTTCGATTATCAATTACATAAAATTTGTATGATTTTGTCTCTTGGGTCCTTTCCTAAAGGAATTAGGCCAACATTACTTTCATTCTTTTCAATCCGCCCCTTCCGCTAATCCTCTTAGTCCGCATACATTTTGTTTAGCTTCAGCTTGCCAGCCTAATTCCTGCTTACACGGAGGTGTTTGCTTAGAAGGAAGCGACAATTCGTCATTTGCGTGCCAGTGCACTAATGGATATTTCGGAAGATTCTGCGAAACAGGTAAAACTGAACTATATCAATTCTTAACCAAATGAGTCAGCAGTTTGAGTGTGGCATATAAAGCATAGCCTTTTGCCGATGAAAATGTGTCTATTTTCTGCTATTCCGAAGCGAACTTTCTATTTCCATAAAAAACTTTTTGTAAATATTTTAATCCAAATTCTTGAACCTATCCCCGACTGTTTATTGTAGGCTATTCTATTCGAAACTGGATTAACGAGATAACTTTAAAGAAAAACGAAGCATTTCTGTTTTTTAACTGTTGCAATCGGACTACTCCCTTTGTATATTTATGAACATCGTAGAAAGTAATCAATCTTTTACTGCCACTCCCGATAGGAATTTCACTCGTTCGTATAAGGCTTTAGCAATAGATTTGCATTGCGGTAAATTTCGACCTTTGACTCTTTTGTCATCGTTCAACTTGCAGAAGATATGTGCATGCCTGATCCGTGCGTTCATGCCACCGGCTGTGAGTCCGGAATGGGATTCTACTACTGCGATTGCTTGCCGGGGTATTTCGGAAAAAATTGCGACCAAAGTAAGAAAATTTTGGAATTGAAAGAAACGATTATTCAACCTGTTGTGTACATGACTGTGGTTTAAATAATATTAACACTTTGGGTTTTTCATTCCATAACTTGAATTTCTTTTGTATATTAGAGACTAACTATTGCGACCCCAACCCTTGTGAACATGGCTCGTGTATAGATCAGAACAATCGATATTCTTGTCAGTGTACCGATGGCTATACCGGACGAAATTGTACTGAAGGTTTGTCTCTAGTTCGTTTGTAAATACTTTTTTACATTGAGTCGACAACCTCATTGTTATCAAAATATATCGTTGCTATGAAGGATACATTCTAAAAAATGAAGCCTAGTGACATCTGGAAAATTCTGAAAACATCTTGCACTAATTATGTAGCAACTTCGAATTCCATTGCATATACTTAAATATTCTAAACTGAAAAATGAATCTTCATTATGTTATGCATCGAATTGAATTTAAAGGCTTAAATTCTGAGCAAATATATATTAAAGAATTTTTAAATTATTTAGTCGGGATAGTTGTAGTCAATCATAGAACAATTCTGTAATGTCAATCTTTGAGATCGTTAATCTTTAATGTATTCTCAAGCTACATTACCTCGTTGTGCCATATCGATTCATCATTGGACTTAGATGAGAGGCGTAGTACATGATTGACCCAGATCCGCAACCACTGCAAACTTTAACCGTGAACTTTGTTTGACATCTGATATATGGATAGATTACACCCCCTGTTCTAAACGTTAGCACTGTTATTTCCATCGTCAGCTATATAGAATTTGACCCTTCACGACTTTCAGCAAACATAAATGTTTTGCAAATAGATTGTAATATGTTTGTTCATCCAGACCTTAACGAGTGTGAGGTTCATAATACCATCTGTGGCAATCAAGCTGTTTGCATAAACTCGATCGGCTCTTACTCGTGCGTGATGCCGAGAAAATGCAGTTTTGGATACGTACGAAATTCCTTCGGCGTCTGTCAAGGTACTGTTGTCTGTATGTGGTCTTCGGTATGTTAGTTTTTAGCTATTATGCTTCTATATAAAATTCAATTTGTTCGGATATGTAGACATAGACGAATGCCTCAATTCCACTCTGTGCAAAGGCGGGAGATGCATCAATCATCCAGGCTCTTACAGCTGCGAATGTGACATTGGCTACAGACCTACCGCGGAAGGAAATGGATGTGAAGGTAATAGACCGTTAGAAACATTACAGACAGTCGGTGAGAAAAATCCATTGATAAGCAATTTTATTAATTATTACTCATTCGTATTAACACCAAGATAATATTAGCTGGACTGCTCTTCACTCCATTGACAAGCCCTTATTGCTTATGTCTAGATTATATAATTACAATAATATTTATAGAGTGAATTAGATTGGTTTCTCATCGGATTAAAATAAAATTGTATTATCGTTTGTACAAGACGTGGTGGAGTGCGATTCCGTTGAGTGTGGCGGAACTGCGCGGTGTAGAAATACTATTGGCAGTTACGAATGTCAATGTCCGAATCCAAACGAACAGTACGAAAAGAGGACGCAGAAATGTCTCACACCGTACATTCAACAGAAAAATGACGGTAATTTTAATTTTAGTTATTAAATAACCTCGTGTTCAATAACAAAACCAATGTGTTTAGAACGGAGAGAACCATGTTATCCAACATATTTTTCCTGTCAAAATCCACTGTCGTCTAACCTTACGCGCCAAGAATGCTGTTGCACGATTGGACGAAGTTGGGGAAATTGTAATGCCAGGAGAAATTGTCCAATGTTACGTACATGTAAGCAATAGCGATATATATTTTGAATTTCATTTGATGAGCTCTTACCTTCTGAGCATTTCTCTTTTTTGGATTCCTCTTCCTGTTCGCGCACTTTGAAATTCCACTTATATAGCAATGCTAACACCCCTGTACCACCAGAGACACCACAATGTGCTTAGTAACACCATTCAAATAGTCATACCATCAAGGTAACCGCAACAGTCGACAATTTTTATATCTTTGTGCCCACTCATCACTACAGTCTGATGACTTGAATTTCAATCCTTATTTCGTTTCAATATCATTTTCTCTTAATAATTTTGGGATACGCAATTTTGTAATCTGTTTAATGTAAACCGTGTCATAAGATACTGGAACACTCAAAACATTTATGAATATAGCAATTTTTAAAATTCCTTCTCCATCGGTGATATTTTTGCTATGCTATTACAGCTGCCTACAAAAACCTATGCCCCGTCGGACGTGGGCTTTCTGGAACTGCGATGCCTTACAACGTACGTGATCTGAACGAATGTATCCTCTTTGGCACCGATAATGTTTGCCGAAACGGACGTTGCATGAATTCCTTTGGCGGTTATAAATGCGTTTGCTATCCGGGCTTTTACTACAATCGCAGAGTACAGGCTTGTGGGGGTTAGTTACTCATGACTCATGAAACCTATACAGATCTATTTATGTCTGTATTTTTGTTTATTTGAATGTAGACATCAATGAGTGCCGCATGAGAAACAAATGCCGTGGTGGATTTTGTATAAATCAACGCGGATCATACAAATGCAAGTGTCCATCAGGGAGTGTACTGCAACAACACGGGTATTCCAGTAGTTGCCGAGGTCGGTATCACATAGTTCATTTCCCAACTGTTTGCTTGCAAGAAGTTTGGACTGTGATGTGACATTCACTGTTAATATGGAATTCCGTTAGCATCTATTAAAAACGCCAGGTGTTCGATATATCAATGAGGAGTAATAGCATTTCCTTTTTTAACTCTAATAATAGTACTGTGGCCAGACTAGGAAATAGGCCGATGTCTAGTTTGCTCTAGATGTCTATATGTTATGGTATGCATTTTGATTTGTGTAGTAATAATAATGCAAACCATTTTATCTATCCCTAGCAACCAGACCGAGCATGCCAACTCGATTTCCTTATCGTCCTTCCATGATGACCAAAGTAGCGGAGCCGGCAAAACCCAAGGATAACCTATTTGAAGACGTTTGCTTCAAGACGCTTTCCCGAAGTTACATGTGCGATATGAAATTACCTAATAAATATACGTACCAAGTGAGTCCCTAGTTTTGCTTATTGTCATTATTAGAACATCAACAATTAGTTCAGTATTACCAGTGTTGATTTAATTCTTTCAAAGCAATGTTGCTGCAGAATGGGAGTGGCATGGGGTTCGCTCTGTTCGAAATGTCCCGGTAGATCGTCTAATGATTATAAATATCTTTGCAAACATTTACGCAACGTTCGAGTCGAAAAGCCACCTATCATGATCGCTGATGAGACCGAAAAGAGTGGCCGAGGTATATGTTTTTAATTTTGGAACCCCTGTAAATAATACAACTATCGTATGACTACTTCAAGTTAGGAATTTGTTCAATTTTCTTTCTCGTCTGTAGGCAGTAGTACCACTAGCGCTCTGGAATAATTTTCATGAAATTTTGGTCTTGATGAAGATAGACATCGTGATTAAAATTAGATGAAATCCTTCATTTTATCTCTGTATGTCCAATCTGTACAGATGCAGCGTTTCACGAGCGCGAATGTGGCATCGCCGGTGGCTGTCTGAATGGCAAATGCGTTCGCGCCGATGATGGATTTACATGTGACTGCAACTATGGTTACGAACTCGATGCAGAGTCAATGACGTGTAATGGTGCGTATCGTAATGGAATACTGATAATGTTTCTTGTGATATTTGAACTCACTTTTACTTTAGACATCGACGAATGTAATAAGTTGTCGCCAGAACTATGCGAAAACGGTCGATGCATAAATCTGCCAGGTTCCTTTCATTGCGTCTGCAAAACGGGCTTCGAAAAATCGTTGTACGTTCCGTCTCTTTGCCTTCCAGTTGATTCTGAAATAGATGATTCTGAAGATCTTACAGAGGAAAGTGACTTGACCGTGACATGATACTTTCCCCTATACTGTATAATATGTTTTAAAAACAACAAAAAATCACGCCATTTTCTTGCAGATCACGTGAATGTGTTATTGTTGTTGTTGTTGGAACGCTACCATGGTGTGTATTCCAAGCTTCGTAAAGTTTTTTGTTATATCACATGTACAAGTACAGTATTGTTCTTATCTTCGACGACAAATAAATGTATTCGCGCAATTTTTAATAAGCATACACATAGCCTGTTCAAAAAACGACTTTGCGATGCAACACTTATGTTTCAGTGTTTTTGTTTTATGATGCTCTGAGTCGATCTAATTGTTATTTTAATTATTATTTCTATATTGTTATTTTATTTTCGTTCATGTCAAACTCGCTGTCTTCGATATATGTCATGATCCAAAGTGCTACCGAATCTGAATTTCCCTATGAAGTTCTTGTCGGAAATGAATAGTTCATTCATTAGTAGTAAATTCGGAAGCCTATTAAAGTATTTTTTTCTCTTGAATTGAAAGTTACATGTGGTATAACTGTTACTTAGTATGTTCATGGTTTTTCGGCGATGCAGTTGGCCAGTAAAATACTCCCTTATCCTTACGGTTCACGAATTGTAGTAGTTTTACTGCAAAAACTACTGTATATATCACTTTGTAATCTTTCCTCACCGAATTCTTTAAAAGGGAAATTAAACTTTCCGTTTGGATCATACTTTAAAAGATATTTTGAGAATATATTTTTTGTTAGAGTTGGATGAACAGGTGTCTATAGCAGGAGCTGAAAAGATGAAAATGGGAAAAATTGTTGAGTTGGAAATGTTGATTTTTACCGTATCTGACGAACTTTCTTTCCAATCACATGTTTCGAGCGCAATTGAACGAAGAGACCAACAAATGTTGTCCAAGCTATTGAGCTAGCCAATCAAACTGCTATATTAAAATTACGAGATGTAAGTAAGATGAATTTACTCGAAATAGTGTAATTTTAATCTCTTGGTAATTCTTAGCTTCTGGGTAATCGGTCAAAGTTCAAAGGTAATAAACTAATTCTAGAAATTTTTTATTTCCATAATTGACGCGTCCGTTCGTTTGTTCAGTCTATTCCTGGTATCCGCGGAAAGTGGTAGTAGTTAACCACCTTAGTTTCCATACTTACCCATCTTAATTGTTGCCCTATACCTATCCCAGTCTTGTTAATACGATTTACTACGACATGCGAATTTTGCTCAGAGTTTTACTTTTCAATTTCAATACGATTTAATAATTCACGTCTTTTGTTACGGTAATGTAAGGATATAATTACACACCTCCACAGGTACTCGGTTGGGTATTTATTTCTTCAATGTTACCCTTCAGTTTTTGGACACATAGAATTTTAATTACTGATTATGAGACCAACTTCGCATACTCCAGGGAGATCACATCGGGCATCTACATCCGGTAAGCATTTAACCGAGTGTGTACGAATTCCTAAGTATAGAATATATGCCCAAGATACATGCTTTCTAGCTATTATATTTTAAAATCGTCTTTTAAGGTTTTTACCATGCATCTGAAAATACTCTACCAGAAAGGTTGCTGCAGATTCGTTCTGAAAAACGATGTCACGAAAGGTAATTGCTTGATTTAAAACTATGTAACTTTTTGTCCAATTGAGCTAAGTTACCTGGCTATTGAGATGGTTGTGGTGTAATATAATGCTTAGCAGTTAATTTTAGTTTTAAAAGTTTTTGTGGAGGCTGCTGGAAGCATTCTTTCTTCACAAAGCTTGGCCAAGAATAATCAAACAAGAATCCTGGGGCCCCAATGAGGACCATTTAAAAAAAATTACCATGACAATCTTGTGTTGGAAACAAACCCTTATGCAAATTCTCAGAAAGCAGTCGAGAAACTCAAGAGATATGCACGCACAAACGTCCAGACAGACGCACAATTTCTTCTTCATATATAAGATTGTGAACTTCTTTAACAGCATTATCATGTCAAGCACAAAGTCTGTGGGTAACAGGATGATGTCTTTCTACAATACTAGCGAATTACATATCCTACCCACTAAATTGAAAATTACATCCCAACCCAGTGTGCATTTGTGTTATCTAATGAATGCCTTGTATGAATTCATTTTAATTTACAGCAAGCCATCAAGCTTATATGACAGGAGATTTGGTAGCCGAACACCAAGTAAAGTCGATTGGAAAATAATGAAGAACGTGAGAATGCTTTATCTTACTAGTATTCTATCTGTTATTCTAGAAATCCCTATGATTTTTTTTAAACAGAAATCTTACAGAAGACGATCTCTTGAAGTCCACAGGTTCACAGAAGTTGACCAAAGAGAACAATATCAAATTCTAATCGATCAGTATAAAACCGATTTTCCAAAAAATTCAATTTTCTATAATCGTCGGAGAAATGATCTATCTAGAAAAAGGCGAGTTTCTCTTTTTCAACCCTGAAATTAATTCGGCATTCCCTTTCATTTTGTTTTTATGCATATGTCAGGATTACAAACGGTGCCGATTGCACTATTATAGATTTAACTGACAAATCACCTCCTGAAATAGAACGCAATTGCAGCAGAGTAAGTGTTTATATTACCTGTAGTTTATAAGACGAGGTTTTGAAAATTATTTGTCCTTGTACAGTAATATAATATTTCTTTAGGATCTTCAGGATAAAACAAAAAATGATCATGTTAGAAGACGGTAAGTAAAGTATAAATTTCCACATCTGAATGGAAGTGAATGATTGACTCCCTATTTTTACCTGGCGTCAACCGTTATGCAAGTTTGTTTTCTTTCTCTCTTCAGTTTACAGGAATTGAATCCATCAAACTCGAAGACTCCTGTGGTTAGGGTGTCACCAGTTAAAGGTACTAATTTTATCAAGCTTTTTTTTTTCCCACTTCAAACCTACTACACATTTTCTTTTCTGATTTTTCTTTGCTGAACAGTTAACAGTTTGGAAATTGTTAAGAATAACATCCTATCTGAATCTAGTCAAAATATATTTTATGTTGCTCCCTTCAGTTGATATCATAAGATTATTGAATCAGTTGTTTGCATGATTCAGATTTTCTGTCGGCTTCGTATCTAAAGACGCCGAAGACTGACAAACAAGAAATGAAAAAAGATAGGAAGGAATGGACGCTGCCAAGCTCTGCTTTCTTGTCACAAAATTTTATTCCCAACTTGTAAATTTCCTATTATTTTTTCTGTCTATCCTTGTTAGATATCAAGGTCCATTTAACTTGTATTTTCACAATTTTCAGAATGAAAACATACAGTCATCGCGAACGACAGCGTGCAAGGGAGAAATTAACTGTGGAAGCTAAGCAGCGACAGATTCATGAGATGGTTGCAGAAAAGGAGGCTAAGTTGGCTGAAATTCTACGAAGTAAATTAAAATTCCAAAAGGAGAAAGAACCTGAATTTGTGAAATTAACTCCGGTATATAAATAATAATATTCTATGACTGTATTTCATTAAAGATGAATTAAATAAACAAATTAATTACAGTAATATATATTTTTATAGGAAATGTCTTGTGCAATCAACAAAGCTCTTGTTCCGTATCCAGCTCAGGGTGTTTTGTCCGACTGCTTTAATATATCTATCACAAGAGAGCACATGTCTACTTTGTTTGGTCTAAATTGGCTCAATGATGAGGTCAGTGTGTGTAACTAATGTCTATTGTTTGATTATTCTGTATAAATTTGGTTATTCGATTTGGAAATTAATATAGGACATCTTAATCTAGTAGTTAAGGAAGATTGAAAAAATTAAACTAACTTCTTTTCTAAGTAAATATTTGTGCTATGTTAATGGAATATCTATAGATGTGAGTATCTTAGAAATCAAATAAACGATTGTGAGCATGTATTTGCATGCCTATGATAAACAGACTATTCTCAGTTGCTTATGTGTTTTTCAAATCCTCTTCACTTCAGATTATCAATTTCTACATGGAACTAATTGTACAAAGATCAAAAAACTCAAAGAATCTCCCTTCTGTCCATGCGATGAATACATTTTTCTATCCCAGACTGAACACGCAGGAGTACCGCTCTGTGCGACGATGGACTAAACGCGTCGACATATTTTCAAAAGATCTCATTTTGTTTCCAATTCACCTCGGAGTTCACTGGTGTCTCGCAGTAAGTTATCGTTGATGATTGGGATATCATTATCATTAATATGTATTTTCATTAAATTTCTTACTGAAATGGAAGGTCGCGGACTTCATAGCAAAAGAAATTCGATATTATGATTCGATGGGAGGCAAAAATTACAATTGTCTTGAGACTCTCAAGAACTATTTAGTCAGTGAGCACATGGACAAAAAGAACACTGCTTACAATATTTCAGATTGGAAATTGATAGCCATGTCTTGCAAGGTAGGAGTGAATCTCTGCCTTTTTAATATCCATTGTTGTTTTGATCAAGTGTACAGCTATAGGTATGCATTGCTATAAGGATGTCCTGGAAAATCGAACAAGGATGTTATGCGGCCCATAGCTGTATATGCTTTCTATTTTCAGACCGTGCTGAAACTGAAATTTTTCAAATCTTTTTCTAGTCGATTCCTCAGCAGCAAAATGGGTCGGACTGCGGTGTGTTCACATGCAAATTTGCCGAATACATTTCGTATGGGTCTGACCTCAATTTCGACCAAAGTAAAATGCCTTATTTCCGGCGTGCAATGGTTTGGGAGATCCTCAACAAGAAACTTCTCAGATAGTTGCACACTGTTCAATTCTAATAATTGCGGCAGCAAATCGAGGTTTCCTTGCATATCTGATCAATCATTTTTTTTCCTATTTATTTTGAAATTCATAAAGTGATCTTCTTTATTGACAATTTTGCTTATTTTCCCTGTACTGTAGTTTTTCTTGGACTGGGTATTTTGTTACTTATTTTTTTACATCTCTGACAATAATAAACCGTTTTTCTTGGGATGTGTTCTATTAAAATACATGTTCCAATACAAAAAATACATGTTACATGGATATGAATGAGAATGGAAAATACTAGCAGCAAGCTTAATTATATAGAGTTCCGACAAGTTCCGGTCATCTTCGCAATTAATTTATAAAGTATATACTGTCGAAGTTACCGGTGGGTAAAGTTTACTAAATTATACTGCATCCCCATCCGACATCGCGCAATGCATGGAATTTATGTATCCTCTACTGTCACCTAACGTTGATATGGGATTTTGCACCATGTTACACTCCTTCAGTAATCTTTCTATCAAAATATAAATACCAACGAATACTGAATTACTGTATGATAATATTGTATTCAGAAATGATTTCTAAATACGAATTTATCCGTTAAATTGTATGTGAAATCTTTTTAAAAAGTTTTGGAATAAAAATGTTGTAACTATTTAATCAGAAAAAAAGAAGGCAGTACCACGTGACTTTGTTATTAAATCGCTCATTTCGACTTTGGAGAAATGTGAGCGAGATTTCAGACAAAGGTGAAACGTGTTAACATTCCTTCAGCTGAATTTTCGACGGTAAGGTTTTATTCGCAGGCTAAGAAGTTGGACTTCTGCTACTCTTCAGTGCTCAGATGTTATTGAACCTTGTGTTCTTGGCGATTTCACTTCTACTGGTGAGTGTATGTCTTCTTTACGCCCTCATTTCATTCACCCACTAAAAATCGCTAATTTTAAACTCAACTTTTTCCTGCTATCTTAAATTATTTCAGTATAACCCCATAAAACTGTCCCAGACGTTGAACAAGAACGTATTGTTTACTATAAGTTTTTTATATCTCTGAAACCAAATATGCATGTGTTAATATAAGCGACCTGTTATATGTGGTAGTGCCTTTTTATTATGTTCTCAGCTTTTGGGCCTTACCATACCCAAATCGCAGTTATGGGTTAGTGGTGGCGAATGTTATGTCAAAGGATTTTTATGTTTGAATGTGACTGTAGGTCTTTATATATACATATATGGGTTTAGTATAACAGAAAATGGATATCTACTGTTGTGCCCTGAAGAAATTTGTGTCCCCCCCACCATAACCTAACCTAACTGGTTCAAGGCAGTGAAAATATTGTATCACTTTGTAGTGTCTTAATATATATATATTAATATATATTCTGAATCAGTTCCATTATCATAATAGTGTTCCCATGTGCTCTTAAGTGAATGTACGAATATAAATTGTTTATCAGTCATCCAAGCTACATTTGCGTGGGTTGAATTGAATATTGACTAAGTTCTAAGCCAGCAATTTTAGTGCCTATATTGTTCATACTATAGATCTGTAATGCTCATTAATCTTCTATTTTCCTATATATGAATGTTCTTTACCTCAAAACAGCTGATCATTTAAAAGATAATTGTCTAATCTGTCTTAAAATGAAAGTAACCCTGGATGATTATCTCCATCGATAGAAATAGATTGGCTGAATGACTATCAATATTATTCAAATAGTGTGGGTGTACATGCGTAGACATACAGCTGTCGGGACTGTGCAGTAAATTCAATTTGAATTCTTAATAATTCTTAGTTCAAGCAATTAATGTACATCCCTAAACCCAGTTCTCAATTAGAGGTCTACAATGCTAGGAAAAAAACTCTGAATTCACAGAAGAAATGTCTACTATGATCAGGTCTATGTCAACCTTTCAGTTGTTCTCCCTCTCACGGGATAACAATGTCTTTTTGTTATTTCTCCTGAGAATGTATTTTCAAGAGTGACAACCTAGGTCACACCTCTTGTGGATACAAATAGAATGGGATCATAATGGAATAGTAGCAGTTTATATTTCACTAGATGATTGTGGACTTGAGATTTCAGTATTTCTGAACGATATCGCCTACTTTGTTTTTATCTGGTGTTATTGTCTTACTTTGGTTGGAAAACCTAGAAGTAAAGTCCTTTGGTTAAACTAGAGCTGTCAATTAATCTAGCGTTTTGTCTTATTGTGCAATGTTTTGTTCGAAGTTCAGCACGGATACCACTCCGTGTGGGTCACAATCGAATGTTTAATATTCGCAGCGACTGTAAACAATGAGAACTGTTGAGTGTTGGCAGATGTCGAAATTACAACTAATTAGCTTCGCATTAGCTCGACAACTGAGCAGGGTTAGAAAGAAATTAACGTTGATTTCTCCAGCGGCTTTATTGCATTGGTGGTTTGACTACCGTTTATTTTTGTTTATCAGACACAGGAGGCCTTCAGACAGGAAGCGGCCTTGTCTTATAATAGATCTTAACCTGCTACGCTGCTTTCAACGTTAATGCCGATGTGGTATTGTTTGTCGAATTTCCCCGTTGCGATTATCGTCGATGCCGCCGCTGGGAAATCTTGTGGGATCGCAGCTCGTTTTTGTTCGTGTCACCAAAACAAAGGACTTACTTAGTGTGACTCAGATTTGCCACCCGGTCTCGATTTGTCGAGTTCTTCGGCCAGTTGCGTGCTGAGCTTAAGCCGTTATCACTATCGACTATTTACACAGTATTTAAACGCGTATCATTATTGTAATAACACGACGCTAACTACGGTGTCATTACCTTTCCATCTGAGTTTAATAAGCACCTTGCTTCATGTCGAAAGAATTACAATTATGGGAGACGCCATGAACTTAATTCTTTTCTACATTATTTTTTTTCATTTTCCGCGGATTTTACTACCCATCGGTCACGATGTATCTTTGTAATACTGTGTTGTAAAACTACGACGGGGGGGGCTTATACGTTACGTTATATAAGCGAGGCTTATACGTTAAGTTTAAAAAATTCCGACTTCTCTGTTCATTTTCCAAGTACGATGGCTCTTTTGTCGTGTGAGCGCCGAGTCTTCGCCACAGATAAACATAAATTTTCGTTTTATTCGCCCTCGGGCGGCCAATTAAATCGCGTGTAATAGGGTAAATGCAACGCCATTTCGAGCGCTACCAGGAATTAAACAGCTCATTATTGGCAATTTTCCTTTCGTACTGATATATTCGATGTGTTTTTGTTCGAATTTGCGTATAACTCGTACAGAATTTTCTAGAGACATCCATTCTGGCTAAAGTTTCGCACGTCCAACGCTATGCTCACCACGCTGACCAATTGCTAAATGACAATTATAAGATTTCCGTGATGGTACTGCCACAGGGAATACAGATGCCAATTGCATTTTCATATTACCTTTGTCGGATTAACGGATAACGTTTTTTTTTATAATCTAGCGCGTTGAATTGCACTAGGTACGCTTAGTATATGGCACGGATAGGGTATTATATACTGTGTCTTTGAAATCTGATGGAGCTCTGTATACTACTTTCTTCCCTGTGATCGTTTTTTCGCCGGGAATTTTTACTGACGTAATACTGTGGAAACTTCGTAAATGAGCAAACTCACAGCGAACTAGAGCAGTATTCTTGATTTTCATATTTTCGACACTTCCTCAGTAACGTTTTTCTTCAGAAATTTTAGATTCCATGATAATTCGATATGTATATAGCTAAAAAGTTTTCTTGATTCGTGAAATCAGATATATCGTACCATTAAATTGTTTTCTGTTATGATCTATCGCTTTTCCGCTTCCCAAAACCGAACTTGTTAACTTTAACGAGTGTTATGACTACCGCTAGCACTAGAGGAAGTCGTTATCGAAGAGTTTCTGAAGGAGATCTACTAACAGCTTACTTGTATTTCCACCTTTTTCGCTTTGCTGATAAAAACGACAGTGGTTCTAATGTCAGGTTTCAGGAAGAATCGAAACACGATAAGGTCTTTAAGGTCGAATAAATCCAGAGTTATGCGGAGAGCTGCAACATTTACGGGATAAAGTTTGTTGTCGAAGGTCGAGAGTATTTAACGCTGGCTGCGTGTTTTTCGAAAGCTAAAACAGTTTCAGTTAGCTTAGATCAAGTTTCTTGTGTGAATTGCTGCGTTACCTTTGCTCAAATAGCAAAGCGGTTTGATTGAATTTCGGACTTTTGTCTCTTTGAACTGACAGAAAATAATGCTTGCACTCCTTATTTGGCAATAATTACGAGCCTGGAACTAGCGAGCAATCAAGTAGTCTACCGTATCCCGTATTCATTACGATTTGGTATTCGGAAATATGATCGCATTCAGCTACAGCTCATTTCGTTGGGAACGCATTGCTAATTTGAAACCTTTATCCTGCAGCGTTGTGACAATATTGTAGTAATAACGTTTTCCAGTTTATTTGATTCTCAAGACGGTAATTTATACGGTATTGGCATTGGTGTGCGATAATAGAATTGCAATATTTCTAAATGCGGTGATAGTCGGCTTGCGTTGGTCCGCTTTTGAACAAAGAACGGGAACGTTTTATTTACCTTATCGGACATTCCACAGCAGGAAATAGATTTGAATTGTTTGCCTATCGTCTGCCTTATGCCATCGTACCTGAAGAAGAGGTTTAATTTACTTTGTAGTGTTTGATTTAATCCTGTGATATCAGGTGCTGTCGGACATGGACTTACTTTACTACAGATTCTGGAACGGATGGTTAGCGGATAGTACATCGATAGAAGATGTCTTTGCAACCACCGATATAAATACAAGCCACCACTGCTACATGCTTCCAAGTATCATTCAGTGCGCGTAGTGTAACGAACTTTCTCCTATTTGGGTCAATTGTAGCATTTTTGCGGTATGGTGCACATGTACAATACATATCAAAGGCAACGTAAACCACTTGGCACGTAAAGGAGACAGCTGGATGAACGAAGGAGTATGTCGTATGAATCTTTCTAGGCCATTTATTTCGTCCATTGTTAGCCAAGCCTATGAAGTGCCGATAGCGATTGAGTTTTGTCGAGTTAACTTATGTCAAGGAAGACTTGGGCGACTTTTTCCTAGCGCTCATTTCACTCGATCGTCGTCCGCGGCTTATCTTTCATATCGCAGTCGCGCCGCCGCCGTTGTTGTATCAAGCGTGGTAGATATAAGAATATTTTGACTCCGGACGATGATTTTCTCCTATCTTAAATTATGGGGCGTAGTTGCGTAACGCCAGTCATTCTCGTGCAAGTGTGTTTGCTTTGTACGTGTACTTAGGTAAAACGTTCGGTGCCAAAATTGACAGAAGAAATTATAGTCTGCTTTGTCGTAAAGTAATTTTCGTCGTGTTGTAAAGTAATAAGAGAACGGTAGTTTTTGTATTGAGTGCTGGTTAACACTTACTTCGCCTTTGTGTCGGAAACGGGGTCAATAAAGAGAGTAAGAAATTACGGAAACCAACTCATCACACACCGATCGTCATTGAAGCGAAGCAACGTACAACTGTAGCAATAATAATCGGTTCTATTAAGGCAATGTGTAGCGACAAATAGGCGTGAGGTCCGTTAACTGAGCATACGCCTCTGCCCTTGTTATGATATAGATAAGCTAGCCAAAAACGTTAGGGTAGTCAGTTGCTGGAGATAGTTTGAGAAAAAGCTTGTGATATAGTCAAAGTAATATGGCGTGTGTGAGTAATTTATAGGTAAAATATACATATAATGGTTTACAGACGATACTTGTACATATAAAGGAATTCATTTCCGTGCTTGTGAGTGTTTTTGGAGAGATACCTTAACTGTTGTAAGTCCAATTTAGGAAGTTGTTTGGTTCTGAAGGAAGTTGTAATTGCAGCTTTTTTGATGAAGGAAATTGCCATTTTTTTATCGTTTTTGAAAGGAAGTCTGCTTGCACTATTTTGCTATAGTAGGACAGAATTAGAAACAGTGCTTTACTAGATTTGAAACCTAAGAAAACTGGACTAACTGTTCTCGAAACATACCAATGCCAACTTAGTTGAAATATATTAGAAACACATGGTGTATATTTGCCGTGGTGTAGATCTATATGTCGCATATATTTGATATTGTAGAACAAATCACTTTGAGATTGATCATAGTTCACTGATAAATCACCAAGCTATACTACACAGTATAAGTTAGTATGAACTTTTTAGTTAATTGAGTATTTAAGTTGATATATTTTTACAATGTATGTTGCATGGTACAGGTAGATGATATCAAAATCCACATTTATATCCTATCCCAGATTGATATTCTGTGCCATGGTGTAATTAAAAGCTATCAAATTAGTCGAAAAAAAATCGACAACCCTTAGTAACTGATTTTTTTCATGCTTCTTTATTTATTAATTCTACATTTTCATTCTTAACAGGCACATTTCCTTGTAGTGATAGAACAACTCCATTTTATCTGTAACTGCCGTCCGAGAAATGCAATCTCCTTACTTGGAACCTGCTAAAGTTGGCCCACCACCCGCATGGAGATCAGGTAACAATCAGAATACTGAATAGTGGAGTACAGTAGCGGATATCTAAAGCGGAAAAGCAGATAAGTACCAGAAAACCAATTGCTGGCTCATATAGCTCTTATGAAATTCTTAGGAGGACCTAATATGCCAAACTGGGCCTACAAATCAGACTCTGCTCCAGGGAGTCGACAAGTTCAATTGTGGCATTTCATATTGGAACTTTTACAAGATGAGAAATATCAGGTATTGACAAGTGATATGCCTGTTTCGATCCAGTGTTCCGGGTAATAGTTGCAAGACGATCGACTGATTGTCGTTTCTTTGGCGTGTCTACGTAACGTGATGCATGAAATGTGGGAATGTCTGCGCTACTGCTGGTCTTAATGTTAGTCTGTAATAAATCACAGCGTTTACGTTTACATTTTGTTAAATTATAGGACGTAATTACATGGCAAGGGGAATATGGCGAATTTGTCATCAAAGACCCAGACGAAGTGGCAAAACTGTGGGGAATACGAAAGTGCAAGCCGCATATGAACTATGACAAACTGAGCAGGGCTTTGAGGTAAATTTTCTATGGCCTATTGCCTCATCTTGATCACGTCAGACCGACTATGTATTGATCGTTCTATGATGGTTCAGGTCGAGAACATTTTTATTTCGCATTAGTTTCGGCGAACGCTATTATTAGCACAAGGGAAACTGTCATATTTACAGATCACATAGTCTTCGTGGAAATCATCCCGAAAACATTTCCAGAATTAATCATTGACTTATGTTTACATTTTGTTGTTCAGGGTATGCCTGTCACATTGTTACATTAGGTGGTTTCCTAATACCGATTAATTGGAAAAGAGCATCTATAAATAATTCATTGTATTGTTTTTCTTCTATAGATATTACTATAACAAGAGAATTTTATACAAAACGAAAGGAAAACGATTCACATATCAGTTTAATTTTCGGGAACTGGCTGCTCCAATTGGTTTGACACCCCCGCTGCCTCCAAACCACCAGGTGACTTTTTATTAAATTGAAACATGTTATTAAATAAAATATTTTCTAGACCGTCAACGTTTAAATTTTGTTTCGTGATCTGATAGGCATCTTTGTTTTGGATGCCTTCAAATATTTGTATATGTCATTGTAATTGGAACTGTACTTTACCCTCATTTCTTACCTAACCCACAATTAGTTACATACCAGATTTCACCGCATAGGATTACGTCATCCTATCTACACTTACTCTTGAGTTTGTATATAGGGTTGGGTTAATGAAATACTTCGAAGTTAACGTTTCACGAAGTTCTATATTTGCTGATAGTGATCAGGCATCACGCTCTACTTACACTATGCAGAAGACATTTTAATATCTGCATAGATGTTTGTAATATAATTATTATCCCACATACTCTTTTCAGTCCATTTAGTAGTTTATCATTATGTTGTGAAGGATCCTTCATGATGCTTAGGAAATACAGTTATTATGCTTTCATACCAATACCGGCTTTGTTGTCAGTAAAAACAATTCTCTAATGTATAACCGTTATTGCTATTTCTCCTACACTGAGATAATATGATTCGATAGTTCACAAGGGTTCATAGCATCTTGAATGACTTTGCACTATAAAGCATTGCATTATCGATATATCTTCTGAGAAATCTTTCGATAGAATGCGACTGAGACGTTTTCATATAAGGTTATAAAAACGTGATCACCCGACTTGCTATAGTTTCCAAGGTATAGTAGGTAGAAGGCGAGACATTGTTCGTATCTAGACTCAACATTCTATTAAGGGAAGTTGCATTTTATTGTTCATTTAAATTCACTTCACACATGGCAAAACATTTAACATTCATAAATCTATAATTATCCGTAACGATTTTTATCACATAAGATAAACTGAATTAGTTATTAACTGAAAGTCAGTTATTCCGAAATGATTTCAAATTTTTTTTTTAATCAAAAATTATATTTTTAAAATATGAAACGAATTGTTATCGAAATTCTTTAAGATTTTGAAATTCCTTCAACAGAAAATGCGACTGTAAGAAATTACTTTGTTTGTAGAAAATATGTCAGTTTTGTAATTATCCCATCTGTACTTAAAATGTTTACCTAGGTTTTTTACCTCAGCAGTTTTACCGCTGATACCACACGACATTTTTTCAATGTTGGGTTTACCACCGCACGCAATGTGTGTATAACTCCATCACCGTCTCATTACATATTATTTTTTTTGTTAGATGTCTCCTAATACTGTTGCGATGACTGCCAATATATTCGATATGACACGACGTTCAATGATCAGCGTTCCGGTATGTCTTCATCTATACTTACCCCAGATTATCCTAACTCTCCTTCACTACTAATTCATGGCTCTACATTGTAATTGAGAGGCTTTTTACATGACAGGCATATTTTAATGAATGAATATTTAAGTATATATAAAAATACCATGTTTACTTAGACTCAGTTGAGGCCCCCTGGATCTCTGTTCGTGCCTGGTACAGGAAAATCGGATTCAAAAGAGGATGTTTTCTCGCTGCAAGAGTCTCCTCTTCACTCGCCGAACATTGTTCCTCTGCCGCAGAAATCAGGTTGGTTATAAAGTTCCAGAATTGTACTCTGAATTTTTTCTTAATTGTTTTATCTCTTCAGCTACTGCAGCGCGTCTACTCCGTGGTTCTGTCAGCGATGGCAGTGAAGAATCCCTGGCAACTTCCGAAGGAGATTCAGAAAATGGCTTATCACGTCATGCTGCCCCTGTCAGTCCATTAGTTGGCCCGATTGGTATGCGTGGCTATCGCTGCCATCCTTCAGTTATCCCAGGGCATTTCAGACACCGTATCACCCCGTCTGCCCTAACAGGACTTGCTCACTTATATCCTGGTGAGGCATTCAGAAATTTATCTATATTATAATATGGTGCTTAAAATGTATTCAATTTTTAAATATATTACAATGTATTTTCAGGGAGTCCTGGATTTTTTCCTGCAAACCTACATCCGTTGTTCAGTAATCACTCGAATCCTGGCAGAATGCCACTGAATTTGTACCCTGGATCACTTCCCACCACCCCCACCTATCTCGGTTACACGCCAAGCCCTTCGTTTTCCCCAGGTTTTAGTCCCGCTCAAACGGCCAGTCCAGGAGTTCACCATGCAGGCAGAAAGCAACACTTCTTTTCATTCGATGTTGATGACATCAAAGCCTACCATAGGTTAGTATATGATGATGAAGAGAACCATTGAAACAAAGTCACCAACTTATCTGTTAAATATTTCAGCCGCGATCATCCCGCACGAACATCTCAAGTTCCGACCGCTTCTTCGAACCATTCACATCTTTCTAGTACAAATGGATTTCTTTCTCCTTCGACACCGCATACTCCTTCGATGTTGCTCTCTCCCAGCAGACATCATGGAAGCAAAAATGGTGTGTCTTCACATGGGATGATCAAATTGCAGAAACCTCCATTAACTCGCAAAAGAAGGTGAGTCCATTTTGGTAAAATAGCATAATATTTCAGGATAATGCTCTGAATTTTGCAAAAAAAGTTACACCAGTCAGCTATTGCCAAATGAATTCACTTACAAGGATGTCGCCAATAATAGTAACAGTAGGAAATCGTAGTAATAAAAATGGTGAATTGAGATATTAGTCCTCATATTTATTGTATATCTTAACCTGAACTGAATCTCAAATTTAGATTTAATTTTTCAGTAATGTTGGAGACAGTGGCTCTGCAGCTAAGCACATTAAATCGGAGAGCAAAGATGACAGCCCTCAGCCATTTCTGACCCCGAAAACTGAGGACTCAAACATCAGCTCTTCCTCCGACTCCTCCTCCCTCACCTCTTCCATGCTGCATTCGGAATCTTACGTTTCGAATGACACGTCATTGGACGCAGACGAAGAAAAGATTGATGTTGAAACAGTTTCCAATGCGGGAGGTTCTTCCAACAGTTCCACTTTAAATGAGAGCCAGAGACGGCTGAATTCTACACTGAAAGATGCTGAAATGTCAGATAGTTCTTTCTCGTCTTCTGGGGTAACGTCTCTAAATGGAATAAGTTTCAACAGTGGCACTGATGCCATTAGTTCTTGTCCTCCTAAGCTTCGTTTCAAGGTATGCAATGTCATTATTGTCTTTATTTAGTTTTTGGTTTTCAACTCTCTTGAAATGGTTCTTCAGATAGGTACAAGTCCCTATGGGGTATGCAAATAAAATGAAGCTGCAGATTATCCAATGATACCCAAGCAACCACTTGTTATCTTTAAATAATGGCCTAGAATAATACCTAGAGGTTTTCAACTACGTGAGAAAGCTGTAGTACCTCTTTTCATATGTTAATATTATTATATATTTTTATCCTTTCAGCAAACTCTATCGACAATTGGATAATATTTTTTGTAGCTTTGATAGCTCTATTTCTATGGAGAAACAATGGCTTAATAAAGTTCCTGAGTTACTATATTTACATTGCTGAGCAATTCAACAAATATTATTTGAGCCAACTCTAGAAAATGCTATTTCATACAATGGTACAACATTCAATTAGTTAATATAGGTGTCTGTATTGTATTTGTCTACTTATCTCAATATTCTACTTTGAAATTGTGTTAAAGAGCCTAAGATCAGAAGACACCGATGCAGATGTGAGTGAACATTTTGGCAACTCCCTGTCTTTGAATTCACCGTCCCACCTCACAAAGCCGTCCACTCTCAAAAGCGCACCTGTGTTCAATTATGCTTTACCTCCAGCAGGTATTTCTACAGTTAAATTTAGTATTAGGCAATTGAGTGTTCGAGTAAGGCTTCTATTCCTTATTGCTGTTTTTTTATCAGGTGTCCGTAGCAATATGTTCCAATACTATCAGCCTAGGTTTGGCAAAACGGATTTTACCAACGTCCAAAAAAAGAAAAAGTCAAGGTCTGGACACAGTATCCGTGATATTTTGGGAACTGAATCTAGTGATGATGAAAAGGAAGAAGCAGAAAAAACAATTGTTTGTAAAGTTGCGGATTCTGGAGTAGATCGGTTGGTCAAAACAGAGCCGGAGACAGAAAGTCAAATGGATCCAGACTATGAAAGAAAAATCATTGTAATGAAAAGCAGTCCCAAAACTGACTGTGTTAAGCTTGAGGCAAGTAGCACTGATATTAAAACAGTTGTAAACATGCCTGCTGATGCACAAAACATTAAGTCGGAAGTTCTATCGTGTGAAGATGATGAGGATGTTTCGATTGATGTGGATGATGAAGAGCAGTTGTGGGATTAATTTTTCATCACAAGGATGAGAGAATTCCTATATTGAAATGCTGTACACTGAAAGGAAGGAGAATGTTACATTATTTCTTCTTTGTCAAGCACTAATACAAAAATTTTACTTGTTAAATGAATCCTGCTGAAAAATGCCATGAAATTCCGTCTTATAATGGAGTACTTCCCTAGAGTATTGTATTGGCATCGTATTTGTGCTTTTGAAACGGAACTAATGTTTTTGCCAAACTAAATGATCTACTTCATATATAAATATATATATACGTAATTGTTATTAGTACACTTTCCTGCCAAACACTTCTTTTTCGCCAAAGTCGTTGTAACTCAGCGATGCCTTCTACAAGACAGAGTGCCTAACCCTTCTTGTATTGCTGTTTGTACCTGTGTTGAATAAATTATTGCTGCAGGCCAAGGACAAGAGGTTGGACGAATGTGTGCCAGTTCTATGAATTAGTGCAATTTTTTAGTCACTTTGTGCAGTTCTCACAATCATTTTGTAGACAATAGAAATTATCTTCTGCGAAATAGATTCATTCTGCTTCATTGCTGTCTACTGATGTGTTATATCATCTGTTATTGTGAAACTGAATTTATGCAATATTGATGATTGGGAAAAACACAAGAAGTTACCACAAATACAAAGCATGTACCTATTATCACTATACACATTTGTATTCTGTTCTAAATCTGTAGCAGATAAAATCAGATTTATTCCCTTTAACTGTTTGTAAGCTAGGGTACTCTTGCAAACAGTATATCGTGTACAATTCCTAATGCGATTTCTTTTTTGAATTAGTTTTAATTGCTTACTTCAAAATTTCATCCAATCCATCATCTTGTTGTTGTAAACAAAACTTCAGTTGTAATTCCGCAAAGTGATGCTTTCACTGGTTGTGCAGTGACCAGTTATGCAAGTAGTCTTTGATCTATCCACCCTCTTAACGTTATTCTAATCAGCGCTCTAATTTGCTCTTTTTGTGATATGTAGTCTAGTAGTGCCAAAGTTCATTTTATTTGAATTTTTAAGTGTGAACTATCTATCTTATTGCTTTGTGAATTCCGCTTCGCAAATCCTTGTTTCAATTTATTGCCATTTTTAACAGCCGATTCTAATCTTTTTTAGCTTTCGTACAGATTCTAAACTTCTTTTTGTAACACTGCTAATTATGATCTTTACAGACACCTATTTCTGTATGCAACAAGTGTAAATGATCGTGCTGTTAAGGTTACTTCTATGTTCCTGTGGATTGATGAAGTCTGAATCTGGTTAAGTTTGCAATTGAGTTTCACGGCATTTTGGTTACTGAAACTATCCTTTTTTTGAGTAAATGAAAAAATTTTGTAATGAAATTCTCCAACTAACGTTTCATATCATAAATTTTCCATCTGTAAGTTGAAATCATGACTGCGAATAATTTTTTAACATTTTGATGACAACTCGCTAGCTTTCCAGGAATTTAAATTTTTGAGCAGTATTTTTATTTCGACTCCTGACGTTATATTATAAAATTTGTGTTCAAGTATTGAAATAATGGAAATATTTTTGCCTATTAACATGGAGAAAGGTTGTTTGGTTGTGTTAGGTATTCAATTTAGCGTCAAGTGATGTAAGATCCCCAAGCATAGTAATGATGAGTCCGGTATATGAAAATGAGAGGATTTCGCTTTGACCACAATTCCATGGATCAATGTGATACAGTAGAGTACATTCATTCAATAGAGCTGGGTGGATACTGCTTTACTTTACATTCGGTATGCTATTCTTCAAAACAGCCATTTCATTCTTTTTTACCATACCAAAGATATATACCGAAATAGGAAGTTACAGTATAGCGCCAGTAGTAGATGTTCTTACGATACGCACGACCGCTAGGTGACGGTATAGAACTGGATGGGTAATGCTTCAACGTAAATTGGGTTTGAGTCTTAGAAACTGTATTCCATTCTTTTTTTAAATTTAGATTTTTGTGCTAATGATCAATTATGGTTTAACAATCGTTTGGAATAGCTGATATTTGAAAAATACAAACGAATAGGGAAAGTTCCAGAAGCTTTTCAAAACTGAGGAACTGAATTATTGAGCCACGTTGCTTTGTTATATTGGTTGTTATGAATTACAGAATAATTTTTCCTTCATTGAATGCTATTGACGTATCATCAAATTTTTAGCATCCATTTAAATACTATTTATGTTCAAATTAGGACCCTACCTGAAACCCCGCTGGCAGCATTGCCACATCCACTTGACCATTGTGCTTCTGAATGTCTTTTCTTCTGGAGCTAGGCAAGTTGTGAGATATTTGTAAAAACTGAAATCTTCATTTTTCTGTATTTCATATTCAAATCTATCAAGTCATTGAAACACCTCTATTTAAAAGAAAATGAGTATCAGAAAAGCGACACATGCTGGAAGTTGGTACTCTAGTTCAGGTACTGCATTGACATATGATATTCATTTGAGTGTGTGTAATGGGCAGTAATGATTGATGTGATTGCTTTCAGAAATGGAGCTGAATAACCAGCTTAGCGGTTGGTTAAACGATGTGCAATTACTCGATCAGAATGCTCGTGCAATCATCGCTCCGCACGCTGGCTATTCCTATTGTGGAGCATGTGCTGGTCATGTTTATAAACAGCTGCAACCTCACTCTATGTAAGAAATACAGTGGATGCCGCTTATTGTAATTGCTTTCTAAGGGTTTTTGATAACAATAACTGGCTTGTAACATTGATAGAGGATTATGAATAAGATAATAATATGTTTTAAAACCGATTGATATTGATTACGATACCCGATTGATAACATTATCAGCGACCATAGTAATAAGTGGCGTCCACTGTGCTAGGGAATTTTTATTCAAACTATGAATGAAAGATCTAGAATTGCATTCATGAATAAATTACTAAAATATATAATCAGATTACCTCACCATGTCAACAACATAGCAGATAGCAGCAACGCTTTTGTTTACTATAGAAAGAGAATATTCATCTTGGGACCATCTCATCATGTGTATCTACCTGGATGTGCTTTATCTTCAGTAGAGCAATATGAAACGCCTTTTTATCCACTACAGATCGACCAGAAAAGTATGTACTGTTGACCCATGATTTTCCATAGGGAAGACTACCCAGAAACGCTAGTCTGAATTTCCAGAAAATATAAAAAACAGCCCCTAATTTTATCGAGACAATAGATAGTAGTGCACGTAACAACTTTATTAGTTTAAAATCAAATCACCAATTTGAATAAATGTCATACGGATCACCAGATGCCGTTTATCGGACGCTTTGCGGGTAAATGCACTGGACCATATCCAGGGTGGAAAGTTCGGGTATTGTTTTTTTTTTAACTCTTTCATATTCCCAGATATCTGGGTAAGTGGAATCCAGGAAATAGAGGGTTGACAGTATACATATGCTCAGACTGCTAGTCTGAAAATCTCATCATTACCAACTAATTCGATTCCTAGTTTATGAAGAACTGAGAGCAACCAAACAATTCACTTCAATGAGACCAGACACAGATGAAAATGAGCATAGTATCGAGATGCATTTACCTTACATTGCAAAAGTAATGGAAAGGTATTAAAAACGAAGCATAATCCCCCCAATATTGCTATTCCTGTTATATGTGACTATTAGAAATTGTTTTTCACACAGGTGCAAAGACAATTTCACCATCGTTCCTGTCCTAGTCGGTGGTTTGAGTAGGGACGATGAAATTTCATATGGAAAAATCTTCAGCAAGTACTTGGAAAACCCAGAAAATTTTTTTGTCATATCATCCGACTTTTGCCATTGGGGTGAATATAATTTGCTATGGTCTCCAGGGTTTTTGACGCATTGCGTAACAAATTTCTTCTTTGCAGGTCGACGTTTCAAATACACACATTATGAGGAGAAACATGGAAAAATATATCAGTCAATAGAGCATCTTGATAAAGCTGTAAGATGACTAAATCCTTTTATATAATTAAAAGTATCTGTTGTTGTAGTGATTACTGGATGGAATGAGAATGGACTGTGTTAGGAATGTTAAAAATTTATGCATTGAAAATTTCCAGCAATAGCGGTAGCCTTTACAGATCAGCCATTATTAGAATTTATGAGTTTTAGTATAATGAGTAATTTGGTACAGGGGATCAAATGCATAGAAGAATTGGATTCGGAAAAATTTCATCACTATTTGAAGACATATGGTAATACAATATGTGGAAGACATCCTATTGGAGTTTTATTGAATGTGAGTATGATTGGCTTACACCTATTTTATTTTTGCCTGGGTGCTGTTCCATTCATTCATATGAAGTACGATATTTTTTCATATATTTTAGAGCGTTGAAGCCCTTCACAAAAAGGGTGTGGAACAGTTTTCGTTTCGATGTCTAGATTATAGGCAATCAAGTAAATGCAAGCATCAGAGTGACAGCTCTGTTAGTTATGTAGCTGGTGCTCTAGTGTCTAATTAATGTTTATTGGTTCTGTTTATATATTTTCGTTGTCTATTATAATCGAGTCAATCTACTGTCATGATTGTCAGGACTATTTTGAATGTCCAGTACTAGCCTGCTATAATGTGTATTGAGTGTACGAGGTCCATAAAATGTTGAAAGATCGAGTACTGTAGTATGAAATATATGTTTATTATTACAATTGTCTGGTGGCTTGGTTAAATGTTTGTGTTGTGGTACCAGCCACTTTGTGAGTTCATATGGTAGTGCGGAATCACCTTAATCAGGAGACTCGTGGCTGTCTGGAACAATGCACAACAAACGCGCCCTTTAGCAATGCACATCAGTGACCTGACAAGTAGGTACGCATGGTCGCTGTAGGAATCTGATGCAAACCAAATATACTTTTGATGTTCGTTCGCACTGTTAACGAATGTTACGATGGTTAATAAGATTGGGGTTATTATAAACAAAAACACCAAAAATAAGGCAATGAAACGCACACTATAGTAATGATGTGTGAGGAATGCTTTCACAGCAAAATCGAATTGGCTGAACAACAGATGGCGTTTACGCAGCTAGCGCATTTTTTCACTGTGCGCGCTGTTCCAACGTCGAAGCATCTAAATGGAATTTCTTAAATATTGAGTTCGAAGTCTGGAGCGTTCGACGTTAGATGCGATTGAGCTACGATGTATCACGCTATCTCACGAATAAAGAAGAAACTGCGTGTATGTATGTTCGTGTGCGCATAACTCCTTGGGTTCTTGACTCGGGCTCTGAAAATTTGCTCGGGGGTCTGTTGTCAACGCTGAATGCCGTTGACCCCGGGTCTGGAGGGGATTAAATCATAATAAGTAGTCACTGTAACAGCCAAAATAAGAATCTACAAACATCATTTTCATCTGCATTGTCCGGGCTAATTGAGCTAAAAAGCGATCCCATATCTGCATGTCCCTGCTATTGATGGGATATCTAGTCTTTTAAAGGCTTATTCAGGCAATCGATGCTTTCAAAAATATTTTTCACGAATGATTTATTTTCAAATGGCAACACTGGGCTCCTCGCACCCATAAAGGAGCGATTCAGCTAGTACATATATAGTTTTTTTGTGCTATGATGAAACAATTAACTCGTAAACTACAATCCGCTCCTACCACAGTTCTCGTTCACAACGAAAAAACGAAGAGAGTGGGATAGGCTGAAGATACTCGTTAACCTTTTTCTCTTTTTTTTATTGAGAGGAACGCATACAAAACAGGCAGAGGAGAGGTAACATTGTTTACTTCATACGCTACATCTGTGCTGCGATCAGTGCTCTTTCAGTTTAGATTTGTGTTGAAAGAACTGTGGATCGTCTCAGTTTCTTTGTCTGTCATATATCGTGTAGGCAAGGTTGTTTCGGCATGTCTCTTGATGCAAACGGCAACGAAGTTCGTGAGCTTTCCAAGAAAGAAACTTGGGAATTGCGTAAGAAACATGTCGGGTAAGTAGACAGTAGAGCAGTGGTTCTTAACAGGGGTTCGATGAGTCAGTCTCAGGGGTTCGATGAGTCAGTCTCAGGGGTTCGGCAAAGGTCAATAATTCTAAGACTATTTTCAACGATACCATTTTTGGCGAAAAAAACCATTCATCAATGTTCTTTGAACACAGTGATTTTGTGTGCACCCCCCCCATGGTTCATTTTGTGCACTAAAAATATATGTCTCTGTTTTAAAGAAGTCTTATTAAATTTTTCCAATAACGAAGGGTTCGGTGAATGCGCTGATAAAGCTTGCAAGGTTAGGTACCTCCAATGGAGTTAAGAACCACTGCATGAGTATTTCCTGTGACTCTGGCCGTGTTCAGAATTACAGTGTTCGAAATGCAAATTTATATTGTGTTGAAATACACGATTCGTAGACATATTTTACGTTTCCTTTTAGATCACCCACGGCAGTATACTTCAAGCACGATCCGATAAAAATCGTTCGCGGCGAAGGTCAATTCTTGATCGACGAAAAAAACATGCAGTACCTTGATTGTATCAATAATGTTGCGCATGGTATGAATCACACTTCATACTACTGTTTTATCGTTTGCATCGTGACTTTAGCTCTAATATGCCTTACTATAGTACATATGGTAATTGGTTCGGAGGAATATGCTGTACGTAGACCATAGTTACCCTTTAGTTAATAAATAGCAATACTCGAGAGAAAATATAATGAAGAGAAATGGATGGCGGGTCGTCATTTCCTGCCTGGACTCGTTGTTTTGCTATCAGTGTAACGAAGTGATGATTTTCGTTTGTTCACTAGCATGTAATCGATTAAATAAGACCGCCAACTTTTCGTAGAAGAGAACAGCAACACTCAAGTTTACTCAATAGGTTGATTGTTTGCTCGACTTATCGGTAAATTTTTATTGAGCAAACGATCAGGCTCTATTGGATGAATTATAGGGTGTTGGTGTTTATTCTACAAACACAGTACTCATAACTCACAACGTGACGCGTGATGAATAATCAAATGAAAGGAAATGGTAGTACGTGATATTTTTATGCATCATGCTAAACTTGAATTGTGCGCTAGATACGCTCCATACTTGGCAAGAAATTTTGAGTATCACAAGTTATATAACTTTTTGGCTGGAACGCAAGTGATAATTCTTTTTAAACGTTAAACAAGATACTACTGCAATCGAAGAAATACATATATACTTAAAATAGATAGATATTTCCGCGTCCGTGCTAGATATGCTTCACACTTGGCAAGAAATTGTCAGCAATTCACTTCCATGCTTCTTTAACGCGAACATGTTTTATTCTTTCGTTTTCAGTGGGCCACAGTCACCCAGCTATTACCAAAGCGAGTGTGTTACAAATGTCTCTGCTGTGCACAAATTCCAGATACTTACACGATAATCATGTATTGTGTGCTCAACGTCTCGCCAGTTTATTTCCGCACCCTCTTGACGTCTGCTTTTTCACGAACTCTGGGTAATTTTGATTCTATTGAAATCAGTAGCGTCGCTAACGCGTCGAGCGATTGGCTTCATGTAATAATATTAACCTTGTCACCTAGATCGGAATCGAACGACTTAGCTCTCGCGCTTGCGAAGTCATTCACTGGAGGACAAGATGTAATAACACAAGCTAATGCTTATCACGGACATGTGAAGTCATGTTTGGATGTGAGCCCATACAAATGGAAACATCCTGGAGAGGGGCCAGACTATGTTCATGTGGTAAAATACTCGACATGTCTAATACTTTGTCATGTCTTTATACTGTGCAGACATTAGTTAACTGTTAATGGAGAAGATGACACTAAAGTTTTTAGTATAAAAAAAGTAGCAGCCTAAGTGGCGAAACTACTTGACGTGGGTCACCTATTTCTCGAATGCATTGTCGAAAAATAATCAATAGTGTAGCATACTGTAATTAAATTCGAGCAAGTTGTTTCTGTCGGAGTACTACTGGTCTGCAATAATCCTGATTGAAAAAATGAGACAGAGAAATATACAGTACAATATGTCGTTGATAATGGATCTTTACTAAATTTGGCATGGGGGTCCGTGTGAATCCCATAATATTGTTTGAAGGAACCCCGGTATATACTTTTGTCAGTACCGGTATGTACGTTTTTAATTCGTATTTTAATTTCAGGTCTCATCTCCAGATGTTTATCGAGGCATACACGCTGATAGCGCAAATCCAGGTCTGGCCTATGCAAATGAAGTCAAAGAAGCGGTCCAAGAAATCAAGAGAAAAAAAAAAAAGGTGTATATTCCTGAGTTATATTGCTTGTACGATTTCCGTTCACTAAACTTGTGCATGTTGATCAACAGTGTCAATCTTTAGGTACTTTTGAGTCACCTGATTCCTCGTTGGGAACCTATAGGTCAATAGTGGCTGGGGTCTCACTCATATAAATAGTGGTTTTGAATTATGGAAGTATTTATTCAGTAAAGTTCGCTCAACCCTGATAAACTGACATTCTTTCTTTAGTCACACTAAGCAATTGAGCGTGTGACGGTTTAGATTGGCCATGGCCAGTTCGGTCTGCCTATTTGATAGGTACTCTGGTACTACTGGATACTTTCACACTTAATTGTGCGAAATAAGAAATTTTCCTTTGTACAAACTTCTGTAATTCCGCCCTAATTTGTGTGATGAATTATATCACCGTTACATAAAATTTAATCCTCGTTACGTCTACGTAATCTGTTAAGCTTTCAGCGTTCATTATGGAGTCGATGCAGAGTTGTGGTGGTCAAATCATCCCACCGGCTGGATACATGTTGAACGCATTTCGGTATGTAGTATCCTATTAGTAGCCTGTATTTCGATCGGCATCTTTATCACCCGTGATAATGGTCTTGTCGATCAGCAATGTACTTGTTCTTTTCAAGTAATAGTCGGTTGTTTGACCTGGAATCGGTACCATTTCAATAACTAGCAATAGTGTTGATTTTTTTATTGTATGTAATTTTTTCTGAATCCATTTTCATTCTTTCAGATATGTTCGCGAGGCCGGTGGTGTATGCATCGCTGACGAGGTTCAAGTTGGATTTGGTCGTGTAGGAACTCATTACTGGGCTTTTGAAATGCAGGTTTGTGATCTTATGAATTAAGTCAAAGTTTAAACATTTAGTTGTTCAATTGTTTTCAAGGCTAGTGTTGAGACGTAAGCAAAATAACTTCGATGGGGGAGGGTTTACAGGGGCAAAAGATAACAGGTGACATCCGACATTACATATGTCATGCTGAAAATAATTTAGCATGTGATGATAGTACAGTATTAGAGTATCCAACGACATTTAGACCTTGTAAAATTTATTCATCCTTGAAACATTTATGATTGGAACATAGCTTTCAATGCGTATGTTCTGTGCTTTAGGTAATGGCAACTACAACCATTAAATTACTAGAATAACCTATAGTTGATGTGTATGACATGTGTCACGATTAATAGCCGAAAATAACTAGGCATAGGTGAACGTCATTATTCATCTTCTATCCTTGAAATAGGACTTTATTCCTCGATTGATTATTGCCAAAGAAGAAATAACAATACATCTGTTTATTATTTTATAGGGTGCTGATGTAGTTCCTGATATTGTAACTGTTGGAAAACCTATGGGGAACGGACATCCGGTGTCAGCAGTAGTCACCAGAAAAGAAATTGCTGATAGTTTCGACAGAAAATATTTCAACACCGTGAGATTGCCTAATATAACTGTCTGTCGTATGATGTCCAACCACGAAGCAAATAATTCTCTTTATAGTATGGCGGTAATCCAGTGTCTTGTGCTATCGCTAACACAGTGATGAACATAATTGAGGAAGAGAATCTTATGGAAAACGCTATCGATGTCGGCCAATACGCCCTTGAAAAACTACTGTCTTTAAAAGACAAACACTTGATAATCGGTGATGTTAGGTATGTATATTTATTCTCAGCTAATTCAGTAAAATAATACAATAAATATCTCTCAATATCATAGACATTTTCAACTATTTTACAATGGAGTGTGACCGTTTAAATCGACGTTTCGAAACTATTGTACCAACTTGTTGGTATTTTTTGTGCATGATTTACTCGCAAAATATAAACTAGCTTGTTAACTAACTATGTGTGATATGGGATATTTGCTGGTTATGCCTTGATATAGCTGAATTTCGAATGTTGCCTGGTTTTTTATTTCAAAGACCCTAAAGGTGTCCAGGGACTTTTTCGTTTAAAATAAGCGGATTACAGATTAATGAATACTTAAGGTATGGTAATGACAGTTCTATATGCTTTTACTTTTTGCAGAGGTTGTGGCTTATTCATTGGTGTTGAGCTTGTCAAAAATAGAATGACAAAAGAACCAGCTGTTGAAGCTTCTCAGATGATATATGAAAGGTATTTCATTTTAGTTTTGGTATGTGAATTATTGGGGAACTTTTGATCAAAGAGCATTTCCAGAGTTAGATTAAGCGAATGTTTGTAACACTAATTTTAAGAGCATTATAATAGCTACTGATGATACGGTAGTGGATACTGAGTAAGCTTTTCCGTGCCGTGACTTTTACTAGGTTGTTATTCATAATATGATTCAGCCTGTTTTCATCTTGATTTAGTTTGTTTAGTGCAGTGCTTCCTAAACTTTTTCACTCGAGTTCTATTTTGACGTCTCGTACAGTGTTCTGGTACCACCTACAGTGTTACAATGTTTCACTGGATTGTGACCTGGCTAAATTAACGAAAAAAACAACAGCAGACAAAATAGTAATAAATTATGTAGCAAAGTATCATAAACGGAAACACAGTGTTTCATACTGATGAGTTTGTGAATAGGCGGGAACATTGATTCGTAAGGCGGAAACGCATTGTTTCATACTGTGAGTTTGTGAATAGGCGGAAACGCATTGATTCGTAAGGATGAATCACGAGTACCAATACAATAGGAGGCAAAGCATTATTATTGGATGAATTACAATTACAATGTAGTGCAATTTTTTGATTGATATTTAACTATTCAACAGTATTCCTTTCAGGTCTAACGAATTGCGCTTAAAATAAAAAAAATAAATGTTAAGCTTTAGAACGGGAATAGGTCGGGTAACTTCTAATTTAATTGCTATGAATTGGATTGTATAATGAAATTTCCCGTTGCAGAATGAAAGAACGGTATATCCTTGTCAGTCTGGATGGACCTTATGAAAACGTCATAAAGTTTAAACCTCCCATGTGTTTCAATCATGACAATGTGGATCAGCTGATCGAGGTAACAGTGCTATACTAAAGTCACAGTAGCTACACGGTCCACTGTTCATGAAAATGAGGGGTTATGAAAATTCCTCGGTATCACGAATCCTTATAAAAGAACGCCTTCCTTGGTTGATTCAAATCAAAATGTTAAATCATCATTATAATTTACAAAAGACCGTCAGACAATTAGAAGTATTTGTGTAATAATAATGCCACTATTATCAAATAATTCCATGTTCATTTGTACCTGGTAGAAACTTATAAAACCAAGATACTTCTCAGATGTAAACTTGTTATCATGTAGGAAAAATGCATTCTTGATTTCTCTACTTCACATAATTCTAATGTTGTTGAATTATTTTCCCTTCAGGCTCTTGATGACGCCATTTCGCTCTTGTCTTTTTGACTGTGACGCCATTCTAAGATACATTGGCTGAAGAGGTTAATCTGGTTTCGGTTGTATCAACCCACTTTGGTGACATTTCTTATTTTTGCTGACTTGTATACTCGTGTACAAAAAATGTATTTGTGTAAGAATTTTATGATTATACTGTGAATAATTGTGAACATCTAAATAAAGGGTTGCATGAAATCACAATTTTTATTTTGCTATAGAATTTCACTATTCCATTAAGTGAATATGTAGTAAGCTTCAGAAATTCCATCATCGATATCATTATTTATTATTTAATTGAAGCTTTATTTTTGCCGCTCAAAATCTAGTTCGATCCGATTTAGGCGGGTAAGTGGTTCCGACAAAGTGAGGTCATGTAAGATTAACGGTTTATAAGCGATAAGATTCGATCTCTGTTTTTAAATCAGTTTCTTCTAACCGAGTATATGCGTGGATGTTATATTGAAGCGCACCATATACATTATTCGTATCAACATTGGATGTTAAGTGATTATAGTTCCTTGATTTTTCCTTGCTCTTTATGAGATGCAGATGCAGATTCCACATGAATAGACTTGAATTTAGTAGTTTATTAAAGAAGCCAATTCATTGCCAAAACCCTGTTGCAGTTATATCTGTTGTTACGTGTGTATAGGAAATGGCAAGTACTTTCTCATGCATTGGCATGATGTAGAATTGAACGCTACAATACGCTGAAAGCTTATATAGATGTATTAAGATGACAGATTGCGATACAAGACTACACATGATGCAGTAAAGTCCGCCAAATAACATGATGAAAATCGAGAGCACAAAAATATGACATAGTTACGAGAATTTTTTTCTCATTTTATGTCTTTTTGTTTTGTTATTCATATACGATTTATATCATGTTCTCATTAGCAGTCTCTGTTTGCAGTTGTAGTAATTGCGGGAAAATGTGAGGGGGATGCAGCTCCAGATGCACCATCTAATGGAAATTCCTTGTACTAGGTTGCCCTCTTACGGAATAAATTAGAAGTTTTGCAGCCCTGTGACCTAGATGCACCATCTAGTGGATATTCCTCTCATACGTACTGTACTAGGTTGGTGAAAGGTGGTGCAAAGGACCGCATGCACACTACGGCGGCACTGCACTAAAGTTAATAAGTTAGGCTTACTAGTAAAAATAATAATTTAATTCATAGCTGCTATCCTAATAATTATATTTTATTTTTAAATAAGGAATAATGAATGAATCATCGGGTTATAGCTTGGCCAGTTCATCAGATGAAGAGGAGGAAGAAGACACTTGCATAGATATAGATGATTCCTCTGGAGACTCTAGTTCTAGTGATGAAGATGCAAAAAACGATTCCCCAGCAATTGACAATATCATCTTAAAATCGAAAAGTGATCTGTCTTTTGAAGAACTGTTATCACTTAAGGAAAAAATAGGTTCGAAGTCTTTCAACAGAAATATTGTAGAAGAAATAAATGAATCTAGAAGAGAAGACAACAATGCTGGGTTCTTACATAAAAGTAACATCAGAGGAAGTTTCAAACGAGAAAATCGGAATCGCCCACAAGAAATGTCGTCGAAAAAGAAAAAGAAATACCGAAACGCAATTAGCGAAAGAGTTGGAACAACACGAGACCCAAGATTTGACGATATTTGCGGATCAAAGTTCAACGAAGAAGTGTTTGATAAAAGGTATACGTTTTTGAATGACATTCGAGAAAGGGAAAAGAAAATTTTACGGAAGAAATTAAAGAAATCGAAGAGCACTGAAAATCGCACCCAGATAAAATACCTACTGAACAGGATGTCTAACCAGGAAAGAGAAAAAGCAAGGAAACAAGAAGAACGCGATGTTTTCATGTCATGGAAACAAGAGGAAAAGGCAAAAGTAATGAAAGGAAAACGTCCATTCTTCTTGAAAGCTTCTGAGAGGAAAAAAATGATTGCGCAGCATCGCCACAAGAAGCTCGAAGAGAGTGGAAAGCTAGAAAAAGTTTTAGAAAAGAGAAAGAAGAGGCTTGTCTCCAAACAGAGAAGAATGTTGCCACAAAGAGAATTCCAGTAATGAGATGTATTTGTTATATCCCATTGGTTCAATCACGTATTTGAACATAACCGAACTTTTAATTAAAAACCAGAACAAAAAACATGTGTTTGTGTGCACATGTGCACCGCTTAGAGTGATGTCCACCTTTTAACACCCACGGCTCGTCACAAGTCCGCAGACCACTGGCTTAGAAGGAACAGTGCTTGTGAACATAGCCTATTGATTTCATGCTGTCAATTGTCTCGCTTAGTGATTTGGAGATTCTTTATAAGTGCATTTATATTTTGTTTTGATGAACACTGCTAAATAATTTTCCAATCTTACATTTACCAGGTGAGGCACCTTTTTTTAATTCCTAAATTTACACCAATTGATGTAGTCTCGAGTATATCTTTCAATAGCTTCGTGTAATTTTGAATTTATTTGTTACACAATTTAGAAGCAGTTGTTTAGCAGTGTTTATTAAAGATATTTATTCTTTAACTCTGCTAGGAAATCAAGTATCAAATGTATTTAGAAACCTTGAACTGTATTATTTAGAGAATATGACATTCGGGCTTCTGACCACCCCTGCAACCTTTTGACCAACCCAGAATTTTGATTATTAGTATCCAATAATGCTATCTTTTCAATAATTAATTATTATATTTCTCAGATTAGATTATTTTCCGTTAAGTTTAACCAAACATGACTGAGCTTTTGGTGACTGCTGTTGGCCAAGATGTGTTTGAAAAAATCCCTTCTGAAATTTCTGCTAAAGTGGAAGAAGCATTCCATTCCAAAGTGCTCGCAGTTGAATCATTGCAATGTGAGGTGGAAAGAGTGAAGGCTGATTATGGTAATGCACAGTTTTTTACCCTTGCTATTATTTATTTAATTTCAATTTGTATTTATTTAATGAGGTCATTTTGTAATAATAATTATAACAACTGTTGTATACAAGAACAAAAATGTTACGAATTTGACAAGAAGATCATTGACATATCGAGTCGTCTTGATGGAGAAGCAGCCACTGCTTTGAAAGCCACAGAACACTGCAAAGACCTGGGTAACTATTATTTGTAATGAGCGGAAAACCGGTCTTATCCCGCTTTTAAGTAATCAGGCCAATATTTTATTGATGATTCATTTCAATATGGTAATACTGACGTAAATTATTTGTCAGAAACGGAACTTAAAGTGTGCCAGGAAAAATCCAGCGTTATCGAATTGAGTTTCGCTTCGTGCCAGGGAGAGATAGCGGCCTTAAAGCACACTCACGACCTCTGGAAAACAGAGAAACTATCCATGCAACATCTTCTTGATGAGCGTGACCTTGAAATCAATAGGCTGAAGGGTAAATTTTAAGGAATTTGTGGTACGTTAGAACGTAGCAAATTCATATTAACAAACAATTCTTCTACAGATGAGTGGAAGACAGTGTCTGACAAGTTGACTAGTACAATTGCTTTGAAGAACAAAGCTGAGGTAACAAAATTATCACTGTTGTAGTATTAAATTTTACTTAATTGGGAATTTCTAATTTAATCTTCTTTGTTATGCAGCTTGAACTTGACGAGCTTCAAAATTCTGGCGTGACTGTTCAGTACCACAATAAGAGACTGGAAAGAGAGAAAGAGCTATTAAGCGAGCATAACAAACAGCTCTCTAATGAATTAACGACCAAAACAAATGAACTGAACTCTGTCAAGTTGACAAAGGTAGGAATCATCTAATATATATCAGTAAAATATAATGTGAATGCGCAGCTCAAGTATGTGATGTACTCACAATAACAATTAAGGAAAATGAATTGGTGTCTCTACGAGGGCGTCTAGAAGTCAAGATGGATGATTGCAAGCAAGCTGTTGATACTACGGAAAACCTTCGACGTTCCAATACGCTGTATCAAACAAAAATTAATGAGCTTTTGGAAAAACTGGACAAGGTGAGACAGTGTTCTGTACTGGATGGAATGTTTAGATTGTTTTTCATGCTATCACTACGTTCTGCTAGGCTGCTGAAGAGCACAGAGCGATGGAGGAATTGTATCGGAATGAGATGCAGCTGCAGACAAAACTAGCTGATCTGTACAAAGCTTCGGCCAAAGACGAGGAGCAAAAGTCAGAAGAACTTGCTTCGGCTGTCAAGGAATTACAGAATCTTGTTAACGAAGCTGCGGAAGGTGACAAAAGCCTATCAAAATATTTCGAAATGCTGTCTTCAGGGTTTTTAAGGAATTGGCGGCTCATTTTTTTGTGATTCACCCTTTTAAAATGAAGTCGAGTTCATGAAATTTTTTTTCCAGCAAAATAGAGTTGGGGTAAATGCATATAATATCCAAGTTCTGCAAAAAAGCATGTCACATTACTGTAAAATGCGACCCAGTGTATTTTATGAAATCCTCTGTTCATCGTAAAATTTATCCGGCTTACTTTATTCTCATGGCCTTCCTAATTTAGCTAACAATAACATCCAAATGGAGGTCAATGTTTCACAAGACAAAATCAATGAACTTCTGAAGTCGGAAGAGATGTGAGTTTGACTTCAATTTAAGTATTAGCAATAGAATAGTGAATCGAAATCCTTGGTTCAATTTATTTTTAACTCGCTTCGTTTAGGCTGAAAAAGGAGCTTGAACAAGCAAATGATTTACTCGTTGCTAACAAGAGTCGTGCAGGCATTTTATCGGAAGATGAGCTAGTTCAGCTGTCTCCGACTGCTGCTATGGCCAGCAAGTTCATAAAATCTGGAATGACACTAACTGAGGTGAGAGGAATGGATTGTAAAGACATATGAATGATATGGACTGTGGATTTTATGGATCTATTTTACCAGATTTATAGCAAGTATATTGAAGTAATTGATGAAATGGAGATAGTTAAACTGGAGAATAAAAGGCTGAATGATACAATGGATTCTATCTTGAAGGTGAGTCCTTGTTGATTCAATCAACGTGACTATAAGAAATATATATTGACTATTGATGGTTATGCTATATGAATTCTTAGGAGTTGAATGAAAAAGCTCCCATAATGAAGAAGCAACGGGAGGAGTATGAACGTGCGCTGGCAACCATTTCGCAGTTAACATCACAAATGGATGCCGCTGCTATGGAGTCACAGCAGTCGTGTGCAAAAGCCGACGACATGGAAAGAAAATTAGGCCGCGTCACACGAGAAAACAAAAGGATGCAGTCAGAAAGCAGCGATTTGGCAATGCAAGTCAGTGGTTTGATATTATAATAAAATTATGTACTGAAATATGTTGTCCATGTTGTCAACTATAACTACATACACTACACTGATATTTTGTCGGAAATTTGATGGTCTAAATTAATCTAGGTCAAGCATCTGCTAAAGGAGCTGGAGGAAAGCCGTGGAAGACAAGTTATCATGAGTCCCCAGCAAAGTCAAATGCTTATGGAAGAGGAAGATACAAATGTTTCTAGCTCATCAGAAGTCATTTCAAAATATCTTGTGACTTTTAAGGACATCAGCGAGTTGCAGGAGCAGAATCAAAAGCTTAGACAAGTGAATTATCAATTTCTGCTTCAATTATCATTCAATATCTGCTTTTAGTATCGTCGTGGCTATTTAATTCCAAGTGTAGTAACTCTTGAAGTATTTCAGCAAATTTTTACACACTGTTAAACAGGTCATTCGAGAGCTAAGCGACGAACAAGAGAGAAAGGATTCTCAATCTCATGATGAAAAAGTGAGAGAGATCCAAGAAACTTTGGATCGAGCGAACGAGGAGCTGGATAAGTTGCGAGGGGATCGCACAAGGCACATAGAAAGCATTGAAACGATTGTCAGACAACGTGACATGTACAGAGTTTTGCTAGCTCAAGAACCCAATGTATGCTTTTTATCTGTTCTGTTAGTTACAATCACTTCGGCCCACATAGTAGAATTTTCCTGTTGTTGAAGACCATATTTTTTTTCGGTAAATGAATACCGATCATGACGCCACAATAAAACGCACTTCTTTATTGTGGTTCACTTCTGCCCACATGTTTACGATTCAGTTTACTCATATGATGGTTTCAATGAAATTTCAGCTTTCTACCCAATTCTTTATCAAATTATTACTTTCAACAGAGTTCAATATCACCTTCTGTGCTCGCAAGTCCATCTTTGCTTGCATCTCCAGCAAGAGGAGATTCAAGATCTCCAGCAAGGAAAGACACATCTGAGGCAAGCACACAAGCTCTTCAAGTACTGAAGCAAGAATTTGAAAATCATAAGAAAGAGACTCATGAGAACAACAAGTATTTTGACCTTATTTACTCTTGAGTTGAATTATTATATGGTTAATGAAAATTACAATCTGCATGTGTTGCATTTTTTCAGAATAATGAATGAACAGACAGAAAAACTGAGAAACCACATTTCAGAGATTAATGCAAGCAATGCAAAATTACAAGCACAAGCAGAGTTTTCTGTTGAGAGATACGATGTTCTTAAGAAAGCTTACGAAGACACAAAGAAGGTATTGTTGTTATATTGCACATATTGTATACAGTAACATCTCGACTAACAAGATATTTTATTCCCAGTGAAATGCTGTGTTCAAAAAAAGTATTGATTGATGTATCCTATTTATTTTTCCAATTTTTTTTCCAATGTTTTTTGTTGCCAGGAATGTAACATCTTGCAAGACAAGAACTCCAAGCTACTCTTGCTCATCCAGAAGCACGAAATGTCACTGAATTCATGCAGCACTGAAATCTCTAGGCTGGAACAAGAAAAGAGTCAACTTGCAGTAAATTTTAACTTTTCAAAAGTTTTGATTGTTTGAAAGTTCATTTATTATTTCTGAAATAAATAGTGTGATTACTACATCAACACTGTATATATGCCGTTCAGGCCCAGCTCTATACGACACGTGGAGAGCTGGACATTGTGCGGAACAACGAAATCAGACTGCAGTCAGAAAATTCCTCCTTACAGCGAGATCACCGTGGACAGACAGTGCTCCTGACCAACTTGCAAAAAATTCAACAAACTATGGAAAAGCAGGAGTTTGAGGTAGACCAGTTGTACTGTAATTAGGAATTTTTCTGCATTTGTTTTAATCTACGGCAACAAAATGCTTAATATATACTACATGCACAATCTAAGATCCGGGCCGAGCTTCGTGCTCAATTGCATTCTCAAGAAAGAGAATTGAAGTCGCTAAAAGAAAATAGTCACACTGCTATTCAACAAAAGCAAGCTTCCTTACAAGTGAGTACTATCATATAACATCATTGTATGTTACTATTCATACTAAAAATGCATTATCAATAATTCCATTCTGTTTTAAAATATATAGATGACTGAAAAACAACTTCTCAACTCCCAGCAAGCATGGGAAAAAGAAAAACTCAAGTATGAAGCTCTAACTGCAGAACTAAAAATTGTCAAAATGGAACTTGAAACGGCCAATTCAGAGAAGGAAAAAATCCAGAATAAGTTGACTTCGCTTGAACAAAGGCTTTCTCGTCTGTCTTCACAAAAGGTGTAGTTGATTGGATTTATAATAAGTTTGCAGTGTTTTTAAACTGTCACTGCCAAGGTACCAAAGTTAAATTTTCAATGAGATGTCAAAATATTCTAGAGTGGAGTCGCAATAGAAATAGATACTGATACTAACACTACTGAAGACGATAAAATGTTGAAAGAAAAATCCCAGACATTAACGGATGAAGTGAATCTTCTCAAGGGAAAATTGGAGAAGGCTCAGCGTGCTATAGACCAACACAAAGATGTTGCGGCTGCTGCTGAAGAATCTATGAAACAGGTATCATGTAATTTTTGTGGATCTTGGAGAAGGTATCTGCATAAAGTCATAATATTTGTCGAAAATCTAATTAAGATGGATGTGTGGCATATTATTGCCTTGTGGATTCCTAGTTTAATTTGATGATAAAGATTATTAGTATTTTTCACAACACTGACTTCTCATTCTCATGGAAATTCCTTTGATATTTTAGGCGAATGTTGCAAATGAAGAATTGTCCAAAACGCTGGAAGCTCGACTCCGAAACTCAAGCGAGCATCAGATAAAACTGGAGCAACGCATCACTGTGCTTGAAGATGAGAATAGGCAGCTGAATAGTAATAAGACTAGCTTAATAAGTATGTTAACTTTTGTAATTCAAATTCGCATAATATTTCATGAATAAGCATTTTTATATATTTTATGTGTCCACTGTAAAAGTTGGGTACCTCGACATCGGATGGCTCGGAATTCCGATCAACTCGCACTGATTTTATCGGTCCTGACTAAATTCCCATTTAAGTAAATGTCTGGATAGCTCAAACTTCAGTTTGCTCAAAATAATTCGCCTGGTTCCTTGACTTTGAGCTTATGAGCTTTTGCTGTATATATGTTGCTGGCCTGATTAAACCCTACCATTAGGTAGTATATATTACGATGTATAGATTACCCAGATCTGAATTTTCATATATATCCTATTTAACAGTAAATTTTATTCCTCTATTTTCAAATCAAGGTGAAGTTGATGTTCAGACAGCTGAACTGAAACATCAAGTCAAGTGTTTGCAAAATGATTTAGATTTGGCTGTAAAGAGTGAGAAGACGGCTCGCAAGAATGAGCAGGATGCTCGTAAAGAACATGTAGAGCAGGTAACTAAATAACTGCTACTACTCTTGTAGTGCAGGGCTCTAGTCTTTTATTTTGCCTTGTAATTTCATATTCGTTGTTAGTGAAGTATATACCTTATAATATATATGAGATAATGTTCATTGTATATATATGTTGTATTGTAAATAACCAATGGTTCTATTATTTACCTTTATGTGTTTTAGACATCAGTAGCTCATGAAGCACAGAGCAAATATCAGCGTGAAATGTTGCTGCATTCAGAAACTGTGAAGGAGCTCATTGAACTTAAGGCAAGTAATTCAAAAGTAGACTTTGTCTTTGATCCTTCCTTGGTGTTGAAACAACCAGCAAATGTTTCGAAGGTGAATTTTTTAATTTAACAACTATTATATATTTTTATCTCAGGAGAAGTTTGGAAAGCAGGAAGCTGAGTTGAAAAGTATACAGAAAAGCACACACAAGTCTCAGCTCTACTTGGATTCGACAAAATCCCTGTGGGAGAAGCAGAAAAATCAATTCGTCCAGGAAAATGAACATCTGAAGCAGAGGGATGGAGGTAGAGGTTTATTACTTCAAGAGAAAAGAGCTTGTCGCATACTAGCTAGTACATTATTTCGAAGCCAAATGTTTTAATGGAATATATATCTTCTTGCACAAAAGCTTTCCACATTAGTCAAATTCCTTCTCACCTAGTAGTGTGGGAAAACTCCAACTCGGATTGTAAGTTTAAAAGTTCTATGTGTAACGGAACTATACATTACATTGCAAAACCTAGTTATTTTCCAATTTACCTAGTATTCATCACAGCATTAAGCATAATATATAAAATATTTGAAATTTTTTTTCTGATTTAGAGCTGAACAACCAGATATCATTGCTGCATGCTCAGATTGAAACTCTCAGCAAGCAGTTAGTGAGTTTTCAGCAAAAGGCAGTGTCCTCATCACCTTCTAGTCGCTACAGATCATCAGTACTATTGTCACCTCAGCATGTATCTGACAGCACGGAAGATAAAGACAAGTCCAATGAGCAGCTGATGGACATCATTAAGTTTTTGCGAAAAGAGAAAAATCTTGTTGAGACGAAATTTGAGGTAACTCATTGCATTAATATAATAATTTCTAAATTGATTAGTTGGTTTTATTATTAGTTTGGCAATGATTACAGGTTGCAGAATCCGAGAGTAATCGCTTGAAACAACAACTTAGTCATCTTCAAAAACAACTTGAAGATACAAGAAAACTGCTTCAGGAAGAACAAAAAAAATCGCAGGTAACATTTGCTCTCATGATGATGAAGTTTCACCCTAATAATGCTATAGCAATCAAATCCTAAAGTGTTTCGTTCATTAATCAGTCAACCTCTTCGGAATTAACTCAACACGAAACAATGATGAAGAAGGTGCAAACACTGAATGTGCTATCTGACAGCAACAGAATGTTAAGAGATGAAAAAGAACGACTCCAAGAGGAACTACAGATGGCAAAATCCCGAATTACCAAACTAGAACAGCAGATTTCTCCTGTGGAAACACAAAATAGAGATTTGGCAACTCAGTTGGCTGCATTGAAGGTAAAAGAAATATTTAAGATTTAAACATTATATTTTCAAGTAATCTTCTACTTTTCGCCCAATTCAATTTTTTTTTAATGAGAATACAATAATATATTTGAATAATTTAGTTACAGTTCTGTCAGCAGGCATCTAAATTTGTTTTGAATCTTCGTTGCATTCCACGTCTTCAATTATTTATTTATTTTCATTGTTATAGTAATATGTTACGATTCAAATCGATAGCCCACTTACATAGCAAAATCTTCACCTATGGAGGGCAGTGGTTCGGTGTTGTAACACCAATGTTAATCACAAATTACCTGTCTATATCTAGTCTGAGAAAGCGATGCTTGAGCAGGACGTACAACGGTGGCAACAGAGATCTCAACAGCTTATTCAATCCCCAAGACGGCAAGATCCAGAGGAATATCGCAAACTGCTTGTCGAGCGACAGCAGTTGAACAAAAACGTTGATCAGCTTAACAAAGATCTGACAGAGAAAAAGTGAGTGAAACTTGTGAATGGTTGGTTCACAATTTGTTGAAATTATTTGTTGAATTGAATTATTATATCTTGCAGGCTTGAAATCTCAAACTTGAAAGGGGAAATAAGAAAATTGGATCAGCTTAGTGAGTCTCTGAAGACTGACAATGCTACACTAACCAAAAAAGTTGAAACCGGAGAAGCCGAGGCCAAAACAAAGCAGACAGAACTTGATGAAAAATCTAAAACTATCATGCAGGTATGCTTGATATATGTTACATTGCAGAAAAAGTTTGGATCTTGTTTTCATTAATTCTATATTCTTTGTAAAGATAAGGAGAGTGGGTCGTAGATACAAGACACAGTATGAGGAAGCACAGAAGAAGCTTCAGGAAGTAGAAAAGGTTCCTTACCAGTCAATCATGTTAAAGTTATCCGTTATTTAACCTCTGTCAATAACCCCAATGAATCTACTATTATTTTTTTATATCTTTTAAAAACTCAGCTCAAAGCAAATCCGGAACTAGATGAAGAGGCAAAAGAAGGTGGTCCTGATTTGGAAACGGCCGCTAAGATTTCTGCTATTGAATCGATGTTGATGAAGACCAATAAGGAAAAAGAAGAACTGCAGAATCAGCTCCAAGCTAAAAATGCAGAAGTTGACAGTTTAAGAAAGGAAATTGAAGAGTTGATTGCCAAGGTAATCATACTTATCCCAATCTAATCATAGCCTACCCTATTTTGAACTATATTTCAAAGGGCAATCATACAAAGGAAAATGAATAGGAAAGAGCAAAAAGTTTTAAATGTTTGTTTGTTTAATAGGCTTCTGATGATTCCAAAGTTAGCAGTAGTCAGTACGTTGATGAGAATCAAAAACTCTGTGTCGAACGAGATGAGCTGAAGGTAATGTGTTATGCTATATTTTTAGTTTACAGAAATGGTAATGTATATTTTTTATGTATGCTGTAGAAACAACTACAAGAAAAAGAAGAGAAGTCGAAGAAACTACTCACATTGGCCAAAAACAGAATGCAACAAATTCGGCGTGAAAAAGAGGTATTTGCTGTTAGGTTGCTCATAGAATCGTACTGTCCTAGGATTTCCTAAAATATTAATATGACAATTATACAACTCGGCACTATTAATTAGTATAGAGATTAATCAGATACGAAGAGACTATTTTTTTAAGAATGTAGATTTAGAGGAATCAGTATATTGATATGGAGTATTTTACTGAAACATCTCATTTGAAACTTTGGTAATTTGGTTTTTAGTCCCATTATAATTTTCTATCTACTCGATTCATTCTCTGGAAAAGCTTGTAATGTTGTAGCGAATACTAGTAAACAGAACAGTACTGATATAAAATTTATTTTTTAAGGATGCCATGACTGAAAGGGATCGTCTACGGGCCGAGGAGCAGAAATTCACCGAGGAGCTTGAAAGGCACAAGCTTAATACAAGGAGTGAAATAGAGCAAAAAACTGAGCTTAACAACAAGGTACGCTGATTTCTTTTAGAATATATATTTCTATGTCTGACTTTATACATGAACTTGTAGATCGAAGAACTTCAGAGACAGCTTTTACTCGCCACTTCCCAACAGCAACAACAAAGCAAAATCACAAGCCTTGTGGGTCACCACCTAACCGGACCTTCAGGCACAATGGAACTCAGAAAAGCTGCTAACATTAGACCCATACCAACACAACGTGTGAGTCAGGTATCGCCTATACGAGTCACACGTACCGCACGGGTTATGCCTGAACCGCAACAGGAAGTGCAAGATGGTAAGACTCAATTTTGCCTAGATTTTATCACTTCCATTGTATTTTCATTGGTGTCTTATTTCTACCAATTTAGGTGTCCCAAATGAATCACAAGTTGCTTCCTCCTCAACTCATACTTCAGGTATGAGTCATTTGATTCCGAAGGTTGTCTCATCATTTTTTCTTCAATCTAAATAAAATCCACTCTGCATTGTTGGATGCTTGTATAAACTGCATAACATTAAGGGCTAATATTGGGAAATAGCCATATCATGTTTTTTCACAGCCTCTTTGAATATAAGCACTCCCAGTGCCCTCCCAACAAGAGCCTTCGTGCATCCGATCAACCCAGCTTCTCGTCAGCAGAATGTTGTAAGTTCGATGCCGACTTCATCTGGCAGCGCTCACCAGATCCCGTCAAGATCTGACTCGCATAACATCGAACAGGCCAACGTTCAAGGAAGTAGTGTTGCCGATACTCGGCCAATGGAATCATCTTCTGCTGTAACAGCATCATCATCTGCTGAACAGATAGAAAATGACCAGGCTATTGTTTCCTCGTCAGATGATCAACCTACGACTCATGATGAGGTAGGTGGTTGATAGTTTTATCCACTTGACATTACACTTGAATTCAGTCAAATTATTTGAACTCTTTTAATTCTTAAGGCAGTATAATAAATGATTTTTATACTAATTGACACAGCAGAGTTCGCCATCTTCTAATGAAGTGTCCCAAGATGCATTGGCAACGGTCATTGAATCCGAAGCGGCTCCATCTCAGTCCTCGAGTGCAACTCAAAGTAGATTTCCAAATTCAGATGCTACCAGCAGCAGCAGTGTATCTGGTGTAGCATCATCAGGAACAGCTACAGGTTCTGGGCCAGCTATATCACGTCCGATGCAGGTATCACAATCCTGACATAATTATCGTATCTTTCCATTTCCTTCAGTATGCCTATCCCTTTTTTACTTCTCTATTTTAGTCTCAGAAGCGTTCCCATGACGATATTGAAAGTGGTTCTACATCATCCGAAATCCCTGCTAGCTCCAGTGATTCCCAGGTTTCCAGAAATCATGAATCAGCTTTTTCTTCCTTATGTTTTGAGAACATTACTGTTAATGCTGAATACGTTTATTGTTAGCTGGCCGTCGCACCTATACCAAAGCGCCAAAGAAGTAGTCCAGATCAATCAAGCGAAGCAATGTCCAGTGTCACTGCAGTTGAACAGAGAGCTATTGCACAGCAGGCTCAATCAACAGGCACGAAGGTCAGTAGTAAGACTGATTATTATTGATGTCCTCTTTTTATCCAGTGGTTATATTCATCTAGATCTTTATTGTTTATATTTGATTCATCTCTCTGTATGCTACCTAATGTAGCAGATAGATATGTAAGTTGACCTGTATATGTATGTTTCATTTTTATTGATGTTTTTTGTAGATAAAACAAGCTGAAAGTTCAGTAGAGGCAGATGAGCAGAATTCCAATACTCTTGAAGGTAATCGTTTGTTTTATTAACATCTATTTCAAAACATAAGCATAAATAAGTTAGATTTTGGACTGTTTTAAGTTTACAGAGGTGGTCTATATAATAAGCCATCTATTATCTTGAACTCACTGTCTATTATTTATTCAACTTAAAATATAAATATTAACATCATAAACAGTATTAACTGAATTACAAGTTCAAGTTCATATGAGAAACATAATCAGTGGTTTCAGTACTAAATGCAATGGAGCAAACTAGTAAAACTTTCAATAATTTGAATAGTATTTTTGTTTGTAATCAAATGCTTATGCAATCCAGATGTAATAGATATAGAAGGCATTCAGCAAGAACGAGATGTAGGTGATGAAGAATCCAATGATAACGTGGGTACTTCAACGAACATTCCAAACGAAGAAGGTAGTGGAGATCCTGTGCCCTCATCATCAGTAATTACTTTTTTTCAATCAGAGCTTGTACCTTGATCGGTCTTAGCATACTGTCATTGTTATTTTTCTACTCTTAAGAATGCTGAAGACGTTATAGTACTGTCAAGTGATAGCGATGAGGAAGAACGTGATCAGGTCAACATGGATGAGGTTTCCAATGATCAGGATATGTACAATGAAGATGAGGAGATTGACAGCAGAGCAGCTATTGAAAGTAGTGTGAGTATCGCCACCGGAAGACAAGAAGACATAGCGGGTAAAAATCATTAAAATTCTTAGATACTGAAATCCTATGATAAAAATTTTGTATGTATTGATGTATCTGATCTTACCTATTCATTCATTGTAGCAGTTTTTGGACATGATATTATAGTGATATAATATAACAAGTTTCCTGTGTAGCTTCTTTATAATTCTCTCATCTATAATAATGATACAGAAGCAGAAGCAGAACTCCAAGGGGTCGTTGACCAGGAGGAACTGCAACTACAACTGCAACTGCAGCCCACTCCTGATTTTCCGCCAAGGACAAGGCCCATTTGCCCAGCACCTTTGACTCCTGGACTTATGCCATCAGTAAGTCTAATTTTCAAGTTTTACAGTCTCACAGTTCAAAATAAAAAGTCACATCATTTTTACATTGGTTGGCGATATTAGTAACTTGGAGAATGAATTTAATAAAATTTTACTAGAATTACTAACGTTAATTAGGCTGCTGACGACGGCGATGGTATTGTTCCTTACACACCAACTTTGCCAACTCGTCGCCATGACGATAACTACCAGACCATCAATTCACCTCATGTGCCTCCAGGAGGTCCTATCAGATTCCGGTTTGAAGATGTGTCTGTGCCTGCAAGTTCTTTCTCATCTCAAGGAGGTGAAGATCATAAATTTTGTGTGGTAAATTTCATAAACATAATGTATCAAAAGTAAAACAAGACCGATTTAATTTCAGTTGGTATCGGTTCTGTTGATACTACATTGATGGATTTTGGAGGAGCTGGTGAAGACCTTCCCAGAAACGTTAGCACAACCATGATTCATACCATTGAACCGGCACAACCAAGTTCCTCAGCTGAAGTTCCTGTGGTACTTTTTTCGAATATTCCCCCTTATTGAATCATTCTCTACACTATTTAATAAGCAGTATTGATCGATGTACAGTATACATATTTTCTCTTGCATCAAATGAAAGACGAGTGAGGTTCCAGACAGATTTAAGCGTGTCAATAGAACTCTTAATATAATGCCACAGATGCGGAACACGAGTGATTCGAAATAGATTCAGCTGACTTACGAAAGAGCTCCTATTAAAATACCTAGTAACAGTACATTTTTATCTAATCAAATGAAATGAAGTGGGCCATATTAATATTTCCTAAATATTGCTCTCATTTTTGTTGGGACATAGTAAGGTACATAATACAGACATGCATCAAATAAACCATCTCTGCCAGGTTTCATTGCATTACATGATAGCCTTTCAAAGACTAGATCTGTAGACAAAATGTGAATGAAATCTATTGGTTCTGTAACATGATATTGAGTCTAAGTTTCTGTGTTTAATATAAATAAGGGGGTGTTAAAGATAGGATACCTGAATTCAAATAATCTTTTATGTATAAACTATTCATTTGCTGTTTATTGTTTATAGTCCACCGTGAGCAGTAGTATTACTGAACAAGAGGATGGAGCAGATAAGACAGAGTAAGTACATATCAATTTCCTTCTCTTCAACCTTGCTCAATGAGTTCCTAGAAATTTGAAAGTTGATCAAAAAAAAAAAAGTTTTTTGTTCCAGTTATTAGTATGATTAAGGTAGAATAAGTAATGAATATATTATATAATATTTTGATAATATTTTAGTGCTAGTTAATCCATAAACTCATGCAAATACTTTTTAGAGACTGCTTCTTCTCAAGTGGTTGTGTCCATATTTTACTTTTTTTTTAAACTTATGCAGAATGGATGATGAAATGTGTGTTCCAATGATAAGTGACGGTGGAAGCACAGCAACGGTGCAAATTGAATCCAGGGAGACTACTAGCAATCTTCAGAACATTAGAGGAAGAAGAATAAGGCTTATTGGTAACTTTGAAGTATTGAATACTACCACTGAGATTTATTATGGTAATCATTCAGATCTACATCTAACTTCATTGATATTTGTGTTCAGGAGCCCGATCAAGAGGAAGAGGTGGAAGTTCTCCATCAACTTCAAGCCAACAACCTTAATCTATCAGCCAATTTAATGCAGCTCATTGCTGTGTTTATTACTTCAATCATATGAGTGTGTATAGGTTTCATGTGATTTCTACTTTGGAGCACTGACTTGTAAATAAAACTCTGCACACTGGAGCGACTCAGAAGTGGGTACAGCACAGCAAATGCTGTGAAAGGGTTTTATGGCACCCCTTCCCGCTGGAGCCATATTATATCTAGGGTTCAGTTGCATGGAAATAAGCATGTATATTATTAGGTATACAAATAGTATTGTCAAAATTAAGGAGGCTGAGATTTAAACAGTTTTTTTCCACTGAAAATCTTAGGGGTTTAACAGGCTGAAAGTACCTTATATAGGCATGCACTGTGTAAAGAGTATGAACTTTGTTGAGAGATATTATTAGATATTACTAGTGCAGATATTCAATCATATAATTTTTTTTTTAGTGTTCAGTAAGTTAGAAAATGTGGGGTCATGAGTTCAGTAAATTCTCTGACAAAACTAGTGGCTACTTTATCGGACCCTACAAATGGAAATTCACCTCACTCACCAACCAGAGCACTTGATACTCAAAATTCTGATGATCAGGATAGACATCCAGCATCAAATGATTTGTTGGAGTCAAGTGATGTCACTTTAGTCACAGTGAATTGTGTGGAAGATGATGGGAACCAAAATCGAGTTACACTAAGGTACAGAATGCTTCAACATCAAATTATTGCAAGCATGATTTATCACTTGTTTTCTTAATCGCAGTTGGTTTAATCCAACCTTTAATATGTAACAAGTTGTTCTAGTAGTTTCATTGTCCACAACTGTTTCCTTCATGTTGAAAAGGGCACTTAGCCGTACAATTCATCATTTTAATTCACATAATTATTTGCTGAAAATAATGCAAATGCTTAAATCTGCTTATTATGCTATCAAAAATATGATGAGCTTTAAATAACACATTTAGAATTTGGTTGCTAGTGATTGTGTGAACTCTGATACATATAATAATTAACTTGAATTCTCTGTTCTTGATTATTTGTTCATGACTTTTTTCAGGGGTATTGATAGAAATAAATGGAAGCGAAACAATAAACAAAAGAGTAATGACCGTAAGTGTTGAAAATTTTAGTTTTCTTTTTCACAGCTTTTTGTTTTACGTTTTGTGATACTTTAGTGGAACGAGTACGGAGGGAGAGAATAGCACATAAAATAAAAAATCTGGGAGCTCTCATTCCTGTTAGTGATGCCTTGAAGAAGGTAATATTCCTATAGTTTCACACACACATTACAGATTAGTTTTCAATATCTAGATTTTTCTTTTATCATTATTTTGTACATTGCAGAATAAAGAAAGCATATTGGAGCAAACCGTGGTTTACATAAGTGATCTCCAAGATCGTCTAAAATGTATGCTGTCTCCAGAAGGATCTGCTGCACAAGGTTGTAAATTTAATAACCAGTTTGAAGTCTGTCTAATATGAATTTTTGTAAAATATTTGAAGTTTGGGATGTATATTATTGTTTTCTGGATATATAAAGATTTATTAGGAGTTTTTATTTTCTAATTCGTAGTCAAGCTAGTTCAAGAATTACAGTTGCAAGTTGATGAATTAAAAGAAGAAAAGAAATGCTACCAGGCAATATTAGAATCCCATGGGATTCCCACCGTTGTCAATCCTACGGAGGTAACTACTTAGTTTTTGTTAGATTTCTTCCATGCTCTTGATGTAAAATTCAAAACTCATCATTATTTCCTATTTTTCCTCAATGTATGTATAAGTCTACTTTCACTATGTCACACTCGCTCAAACCACTTTTGGTTTAAGAAATCAAATCCAACAACTGTGAACTCCGTACTTTTATTGTAAATTTCGCCGCATATTATTACAGTTATACTTTCCTTCCGTAGTTTTGGAGAAGAATAGGAATGCCACAAAGTTCTGGTCAACAACACGTACCAAGTCACACCTTAACTTCAAACAACGATTCATCTGTAGATACACAGAGTAATATTGAAAGCAGAGAACTGAATTCCTCTCCAAACTACACTACTCCTAGCTGTACCAGCACAGTGACAAGCTCAACAGGTTCATCTCGACCGACAATATCCTCCATGAATTCTGTAACAGAAGTTACCAGTATTTCATGCTTGGAAAGTAATAATTTCCTGAAAACTCTCGAATCACTGTCTTTAACCAACATCACCACTGTGAAACAAACCGCGTGTTGTAAGCTAACATGGAGCCTTCCTAATGTAACTGCTGGTTTTCTAATAGGAAATACTGGTGACTTGGCTAAATCATCTAATACATTAGTTGACATACACAACCATACAATTAGTTTGGATCCTGTAAATGTGATTTCTAATTCCGAAAATGATGATAGACTTACGGGGGGTGAAAGGTTGAAGTATCGGTATGTTAAACCTAGCAATTTGAAGGTATCGAGTTCAGTAAATCATAGTTCATCAAATTTGGGAAGGACAGCAAGCAGTGCTTCCTGTTCAGTAAAGAATATGAGTTCTTCACCACCTTTCAGTGTGGTTTCCTTGCTTTCAGAACCATTGAAAAGCATAAAAAGAAAAACCAATCCTGCCATTCCAATCAATAACTTATTTTTGACTGCGAAAGCCTCTGATAAAGGCAATGCTTTTAAAGCTGTATTGGCTCAATTTCCCAAATCGAATACAGCATTTTTGCATTCGGCTAACAGTAATAGATCATTAGTTGGCAAGCCTGTTCTTCCAAATCCTTCAAGATCAGTGTCATCAACTCAGACTGTTACCGATAATTTTAACAATTTGAAGATGTGGCTGAACTCTGAGGAACATCAAGAAGAATTAGGGACAGAATTATCTGATAATGATAAGTCTAAATCTAATTTGTACACCACATCTACTGATCAAACCTTTATTGAACCTTCCGTCTCTTCTGGAAATGAACTGATTCACCGGAAACCTGCCACTTCTCATACCACCCTGTTTGATATCGCTAGTCTGGTACAGGAGAAAGACAATCCGAAAGAGATTGATGTGACGAAGCACCCATTGACTCGTATCATTTCTCAGTCAAATAGGAACGAAATAAATCAATCTACAGAACCTGCGAAATCAATAGCTGCAACATCTGCGTTCTGGAGCACAGGTATTGCATCAACATCAGCTCAGTCAGAACAAAGATCATCTTTATTCGCGACCTTGAGTTCTGCGTCAATTCCCAACTGCGCTCCTGTTAGTGGTGTTGACATTAAAGGAACTAACAAACCAGTACAGACGAATATGTTGTTGATTGCTGACATACTGGACAAGAAATCAGATCTGGTTAATGATCATGTGAGTTGCCAAATCCCATCCAATTCTCAGATGTCATTGTTCATCCCAGAACAGTCTCAAATCCATTCCTACAATATACCAGAACCTAAATCACGAACCGGTGAATATCTTATCAATAAACATCCTTCCCTTAATACACCAGCGGCAGATGTCACTGGTTTTGGTACTGATCTGGAGTCCAGCCATTCTGTATGGCAGCCAGTGATACCTGGAACAGCCTGTTCTGAGTATGGTGGACATATACCAGAAGTTCCGACATCGCTTTACCAAACTACAGGCAGTAAAACGGGGAACGCAATCAGTACTATCAGTACAATAACTACTCCTTGGAACGAAAATTTTCTGATCAGCGGTAACAGTAATCCTTTTCAGACCAACAATCAGTGTATGTTCAGAGAAACTGTAGCTACAAATCTCTCTAATACACAAGCTGATACTCAAGGTTTACAGCGCAAACGCAAAGTTGAAAGAAAAGCTGCAATTCAGAAAAGGACAAAGGTTCAAGAAAAGTATCTGAACACTAGTCTGTTGTCTGTGCCGGTAAGCTATGTTAATTATAATATGATAACATAATATACTGTTGAGGGGTTGATAGAACAGTCAGTGATTTCTCTATTGCTTAATTTCATTATCATAAGTTAGAATTTGTCTTCTTCCTTATTTGTAAATCAATTGAGCTCTAACTTAGAATATTCTTCATGCCTAAATTTTCATTGCATTATTTAAAACATGTCCTCTTCAATGCTCCATATATTATATTCAACGAAAAGACTATTGTTCTTGATAATAATGGAGTCTAGTATTTCTTTATAAGAATCTTCTGACGTCAAATCAGTTAGCATCGTGGAATTCTCCTAATTGTAACCAGCATCCCGTGACCGAAACTGGAAATCCGAACATGGTGAAGAATTACCGAAATCTTTGGCTAAGTAAGTCTTCACTTGTTGCAGTCTTCATGTAGTAATTACTAAATTTTGCACCATTTATAAGCTGTTGTCATGAATGTTAACTGGGTGTCGAGTCTTTCCAATCTGAGAAACGTTATGCAAAGGCAAGCAATGAGATAAATATGTATAATTTCTTACGAAATCAGGAGTTTTTTTTAAACTTCATTTAATATAATTATACACGAATTCATGAATGTGATGAAAGATCTCTTTCATACTTAATCCTGTAATTTCGCTGCACATCCGATTTGACTTCAAATAAAGCACAAATCATAAAGTGCTTTTTCTGTCAAGTCCTTTGCAATACATTTTTTCAAATTGAAGATTTTATAAACACCTTGTAAAATTAAATTTTTTTATCAATTATAGATGTAGAAATGGTGGAAGAATCACGGCTGAATTATACAGATGCAATCCGCAGCAGCTCAAACTCTCTCACTTCTCTTCGCCATGATAAAGTAGATGGATCCACCTCTGGTGTTCCTAATATTATACATAGAAACAAGACTAGAACATTGCCATCACATGGAGATCAGTCTAACCTTGCTAATCACACTTACCTAATGAATCGCATCGTCAACAGTGAACATAGAGCCGAACAGCCGGACTATTCTACATCCACTAAAAGGCCAAAAGTACATCCTAGTTCATTTCCTTACAGCGGAATTCTATATGACAACACCGCGGCGCCAAGTAATATTTACATGAACACCACATTTGCCACTACTCAACCAACTGCATCTTTGAAACACTGGCAACAGCAGCCAGATCCCCGGCATCAAAAAGATCTTTGGAATGTGCCACCTTGCCATGATGCAACTCAAGCCAAATCACAATTTATCCATGCTGGTGCAAGATGCATTAGCAATGTTTCTCTGCCTCAAAGCGCTCAAACTACCAACTCATACCACGCTCTACAAAACCATCCCACCTACCCTCCTTTTTCTCAGCACGCCTGTGACTTTGACAAGACCATTTATAGCTCTTATGCCACATCGATAATGACTTCCTCATGTTTTACTCCTCTTGGCAAGGTTCCGTTTGTCAGTCGTGCTCCAACAAAAAATTTGAACAATAACAACTCGACTTGTGCAACTGGATCACCCTATGGACAAGGCAGTAGCGTCCCTGTGTTTCATGGAATGGGTTTACAGCAAAAAGGAAGAAATGAGAAAAAAGTACTGCAGCATCAGATAAGTCAAATTTTAGGAGACACTGTTCCTGCCCAATCACAACCAATGCATTTCAAATCACAACATGCCCACAGCAATTCCTAGTATTCAAAGTGATGATGGAATTGAACACAACGACTGTATCTAAGGATGTCTATCGTAAGATGATATTGTAAATAACTAAGTGACCAAATGATATACGTTCATGTTAGGCCGGTTTGACACGATAACCTCGCGAGAGTCACGTGTTATATGACCCTACACTTTTTTATTTTTACAAGTAGTGTTGTTTTCAGAATAGAATTCCCCTCTGCTGCTTTGAACCTTAAAATAAATAAATAATGCATCCGAAGCAAATTCATACGATTATGTATTTTATGTATATTTCACATTAACTCGGTATGTACAGAAAATACGAAACTGAAGATTTACAGCAACATGGAAACAATAGTGATCAACAGCTTGCATGTTGAAATCATTCTAATACAAACGGGGGTTGTTTTGAGTTTTTTTAGATACGTGACGTGACCTTGCTGAACTTCGAGAGTCATTACACATCAATAAAATCATTTTTGCAAATGTATTTAAAACATTGTTGACACTTAACATCCATCAAAAAGCATTTTGTAGGTGCAAATCTAACTAAACGACCTAAGCTAAAAAACAGGTGGAAGCATTCGATTGCACCATGGATCGGAACACTTCAGATCCTGAAAATAAAACACAAGTAAGTAGTTTATCACAATTAAAGCTCCTTCATTCACGACTCAAGCTTCTTGAAGAATTTCGACTCCCACGATCAGACTCCGGGGTCGGGCTCCGAGATTCGTTTTTACGACGGTTTCGGCTTCTGTCACGAGGAGTCGGGCTACGACTGCGTGATCTCGAGTAGCTCTTGCTCTTAGAACGAGACTTTGATCTCGAGTACCTGTTGCGTCGAATCGGTGACCGATAGCGATTGTTATGGTGGTTGTTATAACGACCACTGTAACCTCCTCCTCCGCCTTGATTGTAGTTTCCTCCAGATCCTCCACGGCCATAGTAATACTCGTACCATCTGAGAATCAGTTATGGTTGTTCACGGGTGAAACTTGTGTTAGAGTACTAGGTTGGCTAAGAAGTTTAGACAGCATTTTATTTCATTTATATATCTTATCAGTAACAGAAAATTAAAGATTAAAGGATAGTTTCTTATCCATTTAACGAATAAATTGATAAATATCTTACTTGAACAACAACAAAAACTCCTCAGCCAACCTAATTCTATTGCTAATGAATAATTTGTATAATTAACCATCTTTCACTTAGAAATAACAAAAGGGAGATGAAACCGACCGTTGAATTGCAAAATGATTACGGCAACGAACTAGAACGCCGTAACCTAACGGTGATAGCGGACGGTTGCCAATGTACACGTAAGATTACTCCCAGAGGGCCGGATGAGGTACGAAAGTAAGAGTACAAGCTGTGGAAAGAGCTCATCAGGAAGGAGCGCGTACGTACGAGTTTATTCCTCGGTTCGAAAAGGCTTACTACGAACGAACGACTGTACCGACAAAAGACCGGTCAACACTCGATAACAGGTCGATGGCGGTATATAACAACGGACACTGTGGATGCAGTTTTAAAATTTTACGAAAGCTGAAAACAGTTAAAATGAAGAAAACTTCAACTGAAAGTTGAACAGTTTAGTCAATATATTTAACAGTAATTGTATTTTAAAAAAGCTTAATTTTTTCAACTTTTTTCTGTTAATCATACCTGTCATAGTATTCTCGATAAGCCCTGGTATTTGTTCCACCACCACCACCTCCACCGCCACTACCTCCACGTCGGTCATATCGGTTGCGATCTCTATCATTCCTTGACAATTCAACGTTGATTCGACGGCCTGAAAAGGTACTGTTGTGAAGTTCCCGTATGGCCGTCTGAGCATCTCGTTCCTTGGTCATGTGACAGAAAGCGAAATCTTTGATGATGTCGCATTCGACCACTTCTCCGTACTGCTCGAACAATTTTTGTAATTCCCGGCGGCTGGCGTTTGATGATAAGTTACCAACATAGATTTTGTACGTGTTCCTCGGTCTGCTGGTGGATTCTTCAACGGTAATGTCATTTCCTAGAATAAATATTTTTTGAATTTCATGATACTGTTTTAAGGATATTAGAAAAATCATATCAATACCCATGAACGTTGATTTATCAAGTTTATCTATGGCATCTCTAGCTTCCTCATCGTTTTCCATATGCACAAAAGCAAAATTGCGTATGATATCGCAGTCTTTGACTTTCCCATATTTGTCAAACAGTTCCATTACGTCACGACGAGCACAGTCGGACGGAATATTACCAACGAATATTTTCACCATTTTTACGTAAAATCACTTCCTAACAACTGAAGCAAAAAAGCACATTAGATAGAATCTGTCAGCCACATACAAACCTAACAAAATCCGCAATCACGAGTTGTAAGAGAGTGTTAGTTTTCCATCAAAGTTTTTTGGGCTCACGTTTTCAAATAGTATTTTGTTAACATTCTAATAAACTGATACGCTACATCACTATACAGACACGTCCATGCATTGCAGCAACACAACCGCACACTGCTTCGTTGGAGACTAACGGACAAGACAAGCGCTCACAAAAGGATACTTACGAGGTCCGCTTCATTCTGCATGAGCCAATATCGAAAACGGATAATGCACTCAGCAACATTTCGTCCATGAATAAACATATAAGTAAGTTTCCAAATCCCTTATTTAAAAAAAATTTGTACTTAAAATTATAACGGGAGGCAGTAGCTACGAAGTGAACTGCGAAATTAACCTAAATTATGTTATTAGTTTTCGACCGTAAATTAATGTCTGAGAACCACCTTGCCCACGGCCTCAATTGTACACAATTATGCAGAACTCCCGTTGATATCCATTGTAAAGTTGTCACATTATCACCACTAGCATCACCGTGCTTAGTTCAGGGGGGGGGGGGGGATCATCTACAATCTAAATTGCGGGTGATTGACAGCAAACTATATATGTGCTACACACATATACATGCCAATAACATGAGCTGAATTTTTAAGTCAACCTATACACGGCGAATAGATGGAGTGTGCTTACTACATATAAAGCAGAAGTTGTCTGCAACCCCGTATAGAGATAAAAAAGCATGATTTTTTTCTGTCTGAACAGTAATTTTAACAACATGATAACAATCTTTATTCTGAAAAATCAGGCATCTAATATTTCTGAATGTAAGGAAAAAGAAAATTGTTCCCTTTTGTACACTTACGTAGTAATATAATACATATCTCAGTCATCTATTGCAGTTATTTGTACGAGTATATGTACGCAGTATATAATATATTTTTAACATTGGCGGCCATTGTTAAACATTTCTCGTTGTTGAATATTAATCTCATTAATTAATTACGGGACGCAAATGGAAAATGTACGTGGCGGAAACAGAGGGGAGTTCTAATAAATATTTGAACTTACTTCTTATTTCTTTATCGAAATATTTCTTTATCAAAATATATCGTATTATCCCTTTTGAAATGGCCACATTGCTCTATTTAATCTGTTTGTTGTGTTGTTTCGAGAGGGATTATAACATCTACCTCGTATACATCTTATCTGACTTGAAATCTGGCCCAGATCATAGTGATTTTTTTTGTGTGTTTTCAGCAAGTCTCATCTTCATGTTTGGTTTTGGCAACAGTAGAATATGGAATATGAAGCATCTGGTAAACTTCCTATCCAGAGGAAAAAAATCTTTGGTCAGTCTCCCATTTCCAGTTAAGGGAAATATAAAAGTGTACTTGAATAAAGCATTCATTGCTACTACCCGCTCAAGCTTCAGTAAAGAGAAAGGTGCCAAATTTCGTTTCTTTCATACATCAAGCCAACGCCTGGTAAATCCACTGTTTGCTGTCTTTTTCAAATATGGTGGCATTAAAGTTTTGAAAGGTGCAACTATAATAGGCGGTCGCATGTCCCGAAAACTCCATGATAAACTTCCGGAAGGCATGAGGAGGCAGTTGGCAAGACACACGATAATTTACAGTGCCACGATGCTAAGTCTTCCAATTGTGTGCTATTATTCTTACACCCACTATGAAACATGTCCAATGACCGGCAGAAAAAGGTTTATCACATTCACGAAAGATCAGGTGATTGCTCTTTCAGAATTGGATTATAAAAGCGTGATGTCACAGTATCAAAACAAAATTGTTGACAAAAATAGCAGTGTTTTCAAGATTAATCGAGAAATTGTTGACAAGTTGGTTGAAGGAAATTCGGATCTGGATATCGTCAAAGATACGAAATGGACCTTGAATGTGATCGATGATCCTGACGTAACAAACGCATTTGTTTTACCCAACGGACAGATATTTGTTTTCTCTGGTATGCCTTATAAGTTTTGTTGATGATGTTTATTCAGGGGCAGAAGCACGTTAGAAAGATATAGTGAATGTGTGGACCTTCCTAGAAATCCTGTGGACTAGTGAGAAATAAAATTGTATTTTTTTTTCCTGCACTGTAGGAATGCTGAAAATGCTCAATAGTTGGGAAGAAATGGCAATTATTCTTGGACATGAAATGTCACATGCTATTCTAGGTCATGCTCAGGTTTGTTCTTTTCTACATAATAATATTCTGTTCATAGTTTCTGAATAGAAAATGTACAAGTTAAAAATGAGTTTTTTTCCAGGAACAACAAAGCTATCTAGCATTTGGTGAATTACTTACCGTTCCACTTCTGGCTTTCATATGGTTTTTCTTTGATGACTTTGTCGCTTTTCTCATTTACTCCATACAAGCTTACTTGTATCCGATCATATTTGAATATGGTTTCAAACTGCCTTATAGTCGCCAGCTTGAGATAGAGGCTGATGAAATCGGTTTACTTCTTGCCACGAAAGCCTGTTTCGATCCCAGGTGAGCTAAATGAATGTATGTTCAAGAATTTGATGTTAGATTATTGTAATAATTTGTATGAATTGTTCAATTTTTATTAGGTGGAGTGTCCTACTCTGGGAGAAAATGAGCATGCGTGAAATTACTTCCGGGGACGATGTGGAAGAATTTGATTATATTTCTACCCACCCAAGCAATCAAAAGCGTTCATTAAATTTAGAACAAATGATTCCCGATGTGAGTCTCTATTGTGTTTTAGATACAAACATATCCTTCTAACTCAATAGGAAAACGTGTATTCTCCATTTTACAGATGCTGAAGAAAAGAGAAGCTTATAATTGCCCATGCTTTTCTCAGAGCTGTAATCCAATAGCCACCGCTCATCACATACGAAAATGCATTGACAACATTCGAGAGAGAAAACTGGTCAGTCAACAAATTGATGGTATTAATTCCACCTTAAGAAGATTACCTGACAGCACTGATCCCGATCGCAACAAGAAACTGCCCGAACTTCAAAAGAATCTGAACTCACTTAAAAAAGAACTAGAAAGGCTTGAGTCAGAATATGAGATTTTAATTTCTTCATCGGAGGAAAAAACAGAAATTAAAGAGAGCAATAAGGAAGCTAAGGGTGGTTCAATTCCAGAATTGTGGTACAAAGTGATTAATGGCATGATAACATCAGGGAAAGTAACCAACAGTATTTTTGAAAAGAAAAGTGAAAAAGTTGAGCTGCATACTGTTGATATACATAAATCACCTTTTTCCAATTGAATACTTTACTTTGTTCATATTATTTTATAGCAATGATTCGAATGTCACGGTATTTAGTTGCAAGATTTTTTATATATGTGGTAAATACGGTTGAGCTGCATGTATTTTTTTGACATACGTAAATTGTCTTGCTCCAATTGAACTCTTATTTAGTTTCAGTTAATATTATTTTTATATCAACAATTCAAATGACATTGTATCCTGATGCAAGATTTCCTAGTTATCAGCAGAACTTACTTCTACTCTATTATTGTCTAAATAAACTCGCAACTAAACACGTAAACTCATGGGGTCATAGCTAAAGGCTAGTGAGATACAGCACTGCAAACGCAAGTATATCTCGCCAAATATAACAACCTATTTTACAATGAATCGGCCAGATCTACACTATGTTGCCAAGATTTATATAGCAATCTTTCTTATTACAGTGAAATGCAGGCACATGCCAAATGCAAGACATAAAAATTATAATCACACAGAAAAATTTATTGCTTTATATACTTATTATTATAACATTAGCGTAAGCTTTCTCAAAACACATCACCATCACATGACTGGATAAAGCAAGAGCAGGGCTGTAGCACATGTTATGAAACGACTCTAAAAAGAATTTAATTCAGTATTCGCTGATTCAATTTGACCTAGAATTGAATGGAAATGCTAAAAGATGGCATCTATGGTTAGGTCACTCATTCACATCAATGCTTTTTTAAATCAAATTGAAGAGAACTGTATTATTCTCGTTTTAGCCCAATTTTTTGTAGTACACGATTCCACACGAAAATAAAGATAAACTATTTCCATCTGGGTTTATTTTGGAAGGAACGTACCAGTACCTGTATCAGAATACCGTACCAGTATCTGAATACAATTCATATGTAATCAAACAGCAGTTCATGATTCAATTTGTCTTGTCTTCGATTGTCGTTCCACTTGTTATGATCGCCCCAAACGGTGATGGCAACCAGGGGTCCCAGATAAGGCAAACACAGAATTAGATCAATAATATAGTTCCATCATATCATAGTAAAAATATAATCAACATCATTAGTATGTAGAAATGTACAGTATATTTGGACATATATATATGTAGACAACTTACAGAGAGTAGTGAAAGTAGTTATTATACAATTGAAAAAAAAACACTAATTATTTAGTCATTACCCTTCAGACAGTATGGAACAAAACAAATTAAATGCAGAGCTATTTAATAAATTATATAATTACATATATATGATATAATTGCACATTTACATTATCAAAATATTAATTTTGTGTTCCATTTTTTGTTCATTATGAGTATGATTATTGTAAAGTATTTTATATGGTGATTAAGAAAAATAAATAAATTTTTACGCTAGCTTCAACAAAGAGAATATTTCATGGAGTGAACCGAACGGTATCAATAAAGTTTGACACATTTTTTGTTCTGGCCATGCAGTAGTATTGGTAAGTTATTCTGTACAAGGTGTCAAATGTCAATAAGCAAACAATCTTATTTTTTTTCAAAACTTTCAATCTGCGCTATCGTCAGGAGGGGAACTTCTGGAGTCTGTACTTTTATACCACGCATTCTCTCCAGGGTTTGTTGAACTTCCATAACCATGAGTGAGTCGAGGCCAAGATTAGTCAAAGTTAGATCTTGATTGATAGAACTAAAATCCTGAATAAAGTAAACTCCAGTAAATCAAAATGTCCAAAATGATAAATTTTTGAATATGTAAATTACCTGCATCCCAAGTACATTTGCAATTGTATTTGCTAAAGACATCTTGACACTTTTATTTCTCATCTTGGATTTTTTCAGCGCAGGGATATGACTGGATACAACTGCTGTATTCTTTTGACTCAAAAATCCATCAAAAACCTAACGAACAATAGATATATTTCAATGTATTACGAAACTTTGTATTGTATATACTTTGCAATGGTATTGCTCGATGGCACTCACGGTAAAACATGAATTTATTTTTTGTGGAATAGTTCCGCCAACATCCTTCCCATCAAATGATTTGGCAACGATTCCAACATCTGCCACAGCGCCCCACTGTATTGCAAGACCTGTATATACAAAATAGTATACCTTTTAGTAACTGGGAGAGTTCTGTAATAAAAATAATTTCTAAATTTTTTAACTTACCTGGCAATCCTTCTGAGAATCTTTTCTCACAAATTCTCTCTGCGCTAGAATTAGCATATCCATAGTTTGATGCACCACCATTACCTCGTCCACTGATATTAGAAGAAAATACCACAAACCACTCCAGTTTTGGACATAGTTTTCTGGACAACCTTTAAAAGGGTCAAATATTTACATTTCCCATCATTGTATATATGATCGAGCTAGCGTTATTTTTATGTATCATTAACTATACATTGCAAACGTAACCAATCCATCTTGCTAACATAGGGATTAGAAATGCGCATTCCAATACTGATTATGATCTTATTAATGACACACGTTCAGTACAGTGTCTGAATTGTTATGACTGTATTTGCAAAATATATTTGATTTTGCTGCCATTATGTTACAGCTCTTATCTTAACATTGGCTTTCATTGACTTACTTGTCCAAATTCACAAGAGCTGAATATTTGATGTCTCGAACCATAGAGAATGTTTCTTCAGTTTGTTTTTCAAGTGGTCTGTATTGTACAATGACAGCGAGATGAAAAATTCCAATCACTGGTCCAATGTCATTACACAAACGAAGTAACTCCTCAGTCTCTGCCATGATTCTGACATCATATTTGCTGACTATTACATCTGCACCTGCTTGTTTCCACTTGGAAATTCTCAATTCTTGGTACGCATTAGTGATGCCTGTAATGATAAATGAAAATTTGTTCCCTCAGTCCTGCATATGAAATCAGTTCAAAGGTTTTACCTGAGCGAGAAGTAATGACACATTTTCTAGCACCTTTGCTGATAAGCCAATCACAAAGTTCTAGTCCCATTCCGCCTAGACCACCAGTTACCAAATACACTCCATCCTGCCAACATTCAGCTCTGTAAATCAGTAAAAAAAGATTCATTTGCTTGATAGTTATCTATTTAAAAAATCAACTTTCCATCCGTCTGTGTATTTGGTTTGTGATTTACCGGCATGATGCATTGAATACGTTGATTTGATCAAAGTTGTCATGGACTCTGATCAAGGTTTTATGCATGATATCGCTTCGAACATGACCAATGGCTTCAGCAATCTGATCACTGAAAAATTTACAAGATCAGCATTATGTATATGAAATATAATTGGCAACATCACTATCAATAAAACATGAAAATATATCTTAACCTCTTGAACACAACTCTGTCTAGAGGCTGCACTGTTCTGTTTTCAATTCCCTTGCTCACAAGATCGTGCACCAGTGTCCATTCATCTCTTCCATCGTCAAACAGATCATCAAAAAAGACAGAATGGTAGGAGAGATTTTTAATGTATAAGTCGGAACCTATTGCAGAAATGAAAAAATTGGCGTAAGTTGTCATTTTACAAACAAATGCTTAATTAGATTGAAATGCAACTGATAAATTTAACCCACCAAAGTTTTGGTTGTTTAGTTGATGATAGTGACCAACTTCAATGACCTTCCCACGTTTAGCAAGAAAGTCAAGATTTTTGACTTGTTCTTCAACAGAACACTTCATCATGACACTGACACCTAAATAAGAAAGCAACTGGATATTTTTATATCTTATACTGTAATTCATAATGCAATAGAATTACCTTTTCCATTAGTGAGTCTCAAGATATCATCTTTGTTGAATGTACTCGAAACAAAGCAAGATTCATTAGGTAAAGCATACCTGTAGATTAAAACGATGTTATTAAAAATTACCAGAACAGATGAATTGAATTAAGTTCTACTGATCACTAAAAAGATAGCTATGCAGCAATGAGTTCACAGTCTTGCCTTTCAATTAAATGCTGACGCTCCTGCTCATTGGAAACTTTCGCAAAAACTGAACATTTATTTGCAAGCGCCACAGAAATCGAAGCTTGTCCTATGTCACTACATCCATTGACAATTAAAATGGAATCGCTTGGCCTGACATTTCCAGTTACTATAAGCGCATAGTAAGCAGTAGCAAATGCAGTAGGGATCGTACAAGCTTCTTCAAGTGTCCTAGAATCAATTATCATGAGAATTATTCAGGCAATAATCTTTGCTTTGTATATTTGATCACTAATCACAAACAGACTTACCATTTCTCTGGTATCTTCCAAGTGTACTTTGTATCTGGTGTTATATGTGTGGCTAAACTATTTCCCTGAGACAATCCCATAATTCTACAGCCAGTCTCATCCCACCCACTGAATTCCAGTCCAAGTAGGCTTCTACATGCTTTTCTGTTGCCTGTAAACAGATTACATTTTCATTTTTGTGATATCCATTCTCGTTTATTAGAGATTTTGTTGGGCATTATTCCAGTCCAATCAATGTAAGAGCCCATCAACTTACCAGTGATCAGATAAGGGGAAAGTTGTCCAGATGCGAGAAGAACATCCCGTGTGTTGAGTGCAGCAAAAGCAATCTTGAATGTATGGGAATGGTTTCCATCAGCAATCCAGCACAAACTTGATGGATCAGCTTTGACCAATGTGTCCAAGTAAGCTTTTGATGCTTGAACCTTTGTTATTTTTTTCAATCAAACCATGTGAAATTTACACTTAGAACATTAGAACCTTTATATTTTGTTGTTAAAAAGGCAAAGCAAACATACCTTATCCGGTACATTCATGGCAGTGTGACGAAATGTGCCCCAGTTACCATTTTGATACACATTTATGACAAGATCCTTTTGCATGACTTTCTTGTAGTCATCCATTTCTCCATTCTTGATGCTCGAGTTAAAAATACATCTGTGTTGAAAATTAAGTCAGAAAATTAGAATTTTAGTGCATGATTATAAACCTCTGGGATATAAGCCATCATCAATTCCAAGGTTCTTTTAGCCTACTATGGTGCTTGGTACTAGCATAGTAAACCTACCTTTTTGGCTTGGTTTAATGTCTTATTAAATAATTTTTAAATTTAATTCTAACCCTAACTCAAAAAATTGAGGTATAATGCACAGCTACTGGACACCTGAAACTAATGCATGAGTTTTGCTAAGTCGGTATATTACCCACTTTTAAAGATGATCCAATGGTCAGGTATAATTTTATAGGTTTAAAATTGATCTCTCGGTTTATTCTTCATAGATCACGCATTATGAATTGTTTTATCCAGTTCTGGAACGTGGAATGTGATAAAAAAATCAGTGCATTACCGAATACGCTCTCTTTGTGGTTCCATCCTCAGGCAGTTTACTAAACCGACAACACCGCTACATTGATCTTTCGCAATCAGCCATACTTTACTTCTGCTGTTTTCATCCAGCAGCTTGCTCTGTAATGAGGCAAAACAAAACTTTGAATAGCAGATAACTTACTCAGACATTTAGGTGGGTAGTATTGCTTAGAATCTATTCAAACAAATGCCTTCAAGTCTTCAATCCAGTCATATTCATTTTCCACGACTTCCACTGTATCGTAATCAAGATCCCCAGATTGAGATCCCATGTCTTTGCACAGAATCCAGGCTTCAGAGTCGTTCTTGCTCATTTCAATCCCGATCAATAGCAAATCAAATGAGGAAAGGATTTCCTGCAACTGGTATTTTGATTCCTTTTAGTAAGAATGTTTACTGATTCAGTGAAAGGCAAATTCATTTACAAATTTACTTACTCGGTCCTTTGTCACCACATATTCATTCTTCTGAAGGAATTTAACGCTTTCTCTCAAAAAGTAAAATCCATTCTGTTTGTTGAGTGCTGGGCGAACTTGATCTATAATTTCTGAATATGTAGAACAAATATGAGCTAATGGATTGTTGTCTTACTAATTAATTAATGTCTGCATTGCAGAGCCCGATAAAGGGTTGAATTTGTAAATTATTGTTCAGTTTCCATCATCTTTTAAACACTGTGTTATTCAGAATTATACTTTAATGTAAAACGACTAGGAGCATTGTTACAACTGTCTCACATAAAATAAAATTAATTTCTCAAAATTACTTTTGTTGCCTGTCTGCAGTATGTCATTCAGAATAATCACATCTGTGTTTTCCAATTCATCAGGTGGAGAATTTTCAGCATCCCACGCAGTAAACTGTATGTGCTTTGGAAGACCTTCCTCAATTGCATCTGCCGTTTCAAGCATTAGATAGCTCAATTCCAGAATTGAGATGATATCAATATGGTTGAATATCTTTCGAATCCACTCAACTGAACAAAAGTTTCATCTTCCATTATTTCATTACTTGATAAAGGACAAAAGTTTTACCGGCGTTTTTATACTTAAATACCATGCCTCTCTCCTCCCCAATTAAAATGGCAGAACAGAGTTATATTAATAAATTTTACTATCTACATGGTTCTGCGTTAAAAAAGGACATCTTCTCCGTTCCTTATTCTCGAGCCTGGATCCCACATGCTGTCAAATTGATTGCATAGATAAAGTATTTTCATACGTGCTCAAATGACCTGCATCCTTACAACTATGGTTTCAAATTATTCACGAAAAGCTGAATAGGACGAGGGCGGATGCAAGAATTCCCCTGGGGGAGAGTCCTATAGTCGCAGGATAAGTACCTTGATGACGCAATCCTGCTGAAGATGCCGGCAATGCCGGAAAAATGCAGTAGGCCTATTCCCAAAATCTTATGTAATAAAGATATATGTTATAAAACAGATCCTTAACATCAAGTATGCTAATTTACCATCTGATGAGTTTTCTCTTGGCTGGAGATCCAGTACTTTGAAGAAACGTAACTCTGCTCTGTTTTCTAGCGCAAGGTCCAACAATCTTTTGAAAGATGCATTGTTGTTTGAAGTATGAAAAAAAGGCACAAACTCGTATTTTTCAACAATGGAAGATGATGGACGAATTGTCAAAGCAACCACCTCCACATCGCTTACTTCAACGACTTCGTTTACGATCGTTTTGTTGAGGATGCTTCACAGATATAAAGTAAAAAAATGAGCTGAGGACGGTATATGCATATTTTGTACTATTAGTTCTTGAAACATAAATCATGTTTGAACCTACTGGTCAATGTAAATCGGTATCAATGTTTCAGAATCTTCAGAAGTAGACTTCAAAAATTGAGGTTGTATGACAATTTTTTTTATTCTTAACGGCAAAAGCATATCTGGATTCCTACTGAACACGATGCCTGTTTGCAGTATTGAATCCAGAAACCCTGTCCAATTTCCTTTCCAAGATACGGAGCCGTGCTTTCCTGACGTTTACATATATAGAACAGTTACCAATGGTTACATGTACAGCTACGATTTCTCGCCACTCTTGATTCCAGAACACTGTCGGTGTTCACGTAATAATCATTCAACAATATAATTATGGAACCACTAAATTCACATATCCTGTGTCTCAAACAACATCGGCTTTCATCTCATGAATAAATGTGAATTCAGTGAAAAATATCGGTGAATATAGTTTATAAAAATCTCATATTTATTAGCAATGTATGGAGTAAACGAGAACTCATATTTTTTGTTAGGACTAAATGATATTACGGACGAATTGTTGTCAAGTGTGGCCGAATATAAATATGCATTTACCGTCTTGAGTCATTTCATAGATTCCTTGAAAGCAATCTTTATACTGGTATCCTTTCAGACGCAGGATCTTGTAAATCTCGTTAGTTTTTAGCAACATATTGCCATTTTTCGTTGTTTTTTCTGTAATGGAAGAAACCGTGATTTTGTTTTCGCAGTCTTGTGGAGAATATACTTTTCCGGAAGCATATAGATCTCCTCCATTGGTCACGAAAAAATCGTGCGATGCAGGAATGATATGCACTTCTAGATGTGCGCTTTCTGTAATTGGATTCGAAAACAAAGTTATAGACACCACGCGTTGAAGGAAAACTGATCACATTGGTTTACCTTGTTCAGAAAGCATTACAGGTTTGTGGAATGCTATGTTTTCAAAAATGACAGGCATTTCGTCATATTCCACCTTCATTAATTCTGCCAGCGCCTTCCAGACAAGCACCAACAAGCCAGTAGCTGGAAAGACAATTCGATTGTCGACGATGTGACCGACCAGGAAATGGAAAGGAGCATCTTTCGTGATGTCTAGAATATTTTTTATTTGCAAACAATGGTGTGGCTATTTTCAAAATTCCAATGAAACCAGCACCCAGGTTTGGGAGTTATCCTGTTCACAAACTAACAGGGGTGGTTATGCATACCTATCTCATATACGGAAGATGCTCCTCTTGATTTTGTGAACATCTCCTCGGTTGGGACATTCCATATTTGACGGTGATCCCAGTCTACCAGATTGCACAACATGAGCGTACCAGCCGGAACCGGATACTCTATCGGGGGTGAAATGCTTTGTAAGTTGACATCAACTCCTGAAACATACAGTTTTCCGATTCCGGAATAAAGAACGGCAAATTCTGACTCTGCTTTCCTTTTCGTCAATGGAACCACAGTGCATGTCGGCAACGATCTTTTCATTATTGACTGTTATGAAAAACCATCGTTTTTATCCCGAACAAAAAAAGATGAGATCAAACAAAAACACACAAGTTTACACACTTTAAGAGTGGCATGCGGGCCTATTTCTACAACGATTGCATCTTTCGGGATGTGCTGAATAGCATCGTGGAAGAGGACAGGATTTTCCATATTATTTGCAATATATTCTGCAGAACAATAGCGACCGAGCTCGCTGTCCCATTCACTTTGAGGCATCGAAGACGAAATCCATTTCGTCGAACTAGTCTTTGGTTGTGGAATGATCTAAATTCACAAAAACATGTATTGGCAGTGAAGCAGCAGTTATATATTCTATAGAGGATTCACTGCTAACAGATGATCTTGCAACACTCTCACCTTTTTCAATGACTCCGTGTATTGCGATTTAGCTGTCTTCATTTGTGGCGAATGAAAAGCAGTTCCCGATGTATTTATTATCCTTGCGAATATTCCATTACCTCTGAGGACCAAAACAAATTCCTCAACGGAATCTTTCGGTCCAGAAATGGTTACGGAATCGACTGCATTATGACAAGCGGGTGTAATGTCTATGGGACACTGAGACTGACATTCTTCCCAGGTTAAGCCTTGTCAAATAAATTCTGTCATAACTACCTGGCCAAACAAAAAGAACAAATCTTCGTGGAAATTCCTTACCAACTGCCGCCATTGCCCCCTGAGATGTTTTGTGATCTGTTATACATTTTCCTCTGAAATAAGCTGCCTGTACTGTCTGTTCCAGTGACAAACATCCGTCCAGATATGCGCAAGCAAGTTCACCAACTGAATGTCCTACGATTCCATCAGCATTGACTCCAAGCGATGTCAATATATTGATGATCCCGATCTGTATAAAATACGGTATCGTGAGCTAACGGATTATTATGAAGTAAAGATCATACTGATGAGATAAGGAAGTCTTAGAAGAGGTGACGGCGGTACTGTATCAGTAAATGCAGATGTTATTCCCGCTTTTTTACTGTTTATGTGTTGGGCAAGTATTATACATAGCTCAATATCATAGATAATGTACCTGGATGGACACCAGGCAAACAAATGCGTTTACAAGATCATCATATGTTTCATCATTTGAGTTTTTCAGTAAAAGCTCAATATCAATGTCATATTCCTTCAGTGCAGATGTACATTGTGAGATGGATTTTCGAAAAATGTCGTTGTTGAGCAAATCTCGACCCATTCCACTCCAGTTTCCACCCATGCCTAAATAGGAAAACCATGAGTTTATATTTATGTTATTTATTGGTAACGAAGCTGTTCTATGCTGTACGAATATTTGGGGATTGGAATAACAGCTATTTACCTGAAGCTACAACCCACACAGGCCTCTTAGTGGAAGTTTGCTTTTCGAACAAACTGGATTGTATCGACATGTCTTTCACGTTCGTTATAATGCAGCCGCGGAAAGGTAGGGAGGTTGCGACAACGCTTGATGACTTATTGATGAGATCTATACTGGCTGTTGAAAGTCTTTCACTCAATAGTTTGGTACATTTCTCTGTTATCATAAATGAATACAAATACAGGAGTCAGTTTAGAGGTACATTGTAGATATTATATACTGCAATGTTTACCTCTAATTCCGATTTCTGTGCGCCCTTGAAAACACAGAATTCTCGGCGTAGTATCCTCTATCGCTTCCCGCCCTTTCGTTTCGTTTGGCTTTAAAATAAGGTGAGCGTTTGAGCCTCCAATTCCGAACGAATTTAAGGCGATATAGCCTTTAGGAAGTGGTGTTGGCACAGATACGACCTGAAGTCTTCCGTCAGTCAAACCTTTTTAACAGAAAAGATTCAATAACAAAACATTCAGTTTTAAATGGCGCATAAAACGGTAATGCAGAGCTTACTTACCTGGAATTTCTGGGTTTGGATTTGAAAAGTGCAAGTTCGGTGGAATCATTCCTGTTTCCATTGCCAAAATACATTTAGCCAACGAAGCCAACCCGCTTGCAGGCTCAGCATGCCCCATGTTTGATTTTATCGAACCAATAAGAAGCGGCGACTTGCGATTATTGGCAAAGATGTTGCAAATTGAATTGACTTCTTGTGGATCGCCGACCTAATGAAACAATTATGAATCGTATTCTGCAGTTGAACGTGAATAGAAATTGCAAAGTATTGGCA
>QRAM01000100.1:0-41734 GCA_013436055.1 Halocynthia roretzi
AGCATAAAATAACATGAAGTTCGCGCTGCCAACTGCAATCCAGATGCAAGCCGTCACAGTAATGATACATAGAAGTGAACTCTTAGCTTGCGCGCCAACTGGATCCGGAAAGACTGCTTTCTTGATCCCGGTCTTCACTCATATGACAGGGAAAGTGATACAGTAGATTCCGCTTTATAAATCCACCTCGGTCCCAGGCGATTTTGGATGTAACAACCGGCGAATTTATTAACCGGCACGATAAAAATGAGTACAAAATGAAACAAATAATTTAGTAGTGTATTTAGGAATCATGTGATGCAAAAAACTGAAACAACGAGGTTTGTTTTGGTGTGATTTGTTGGACCCCGAATTCATGTTTGTGTTGGGGCTATGCAATCATAATATGAGTTACTCGACCTAATCAGTTTTAAAAGCTCAACATTTATTTTTTATATTTTAAGCGCAATCAGTTAGACCTGGCAGGAATACTGGTGAACAGTTTGCCTAAGTTAAATAACAATCAAAAATTGTACTCGTAATTCATCCTCATGAATCAATGCGTTTCCTTCTATGATACTGCACTGCATAATATATTACTACTTTACCTTCTATTGTATTGTGTCGTTAGTGTAGTTATGTTACAATCCAGTGAAAAATTGTAACACTGTAGGGGTGGTACGAGAACACTGTACGAGACGTCAAAACGCGAGTAGAAAAAATGGGCAACCACTGCTTCTAATGCTTGATCTGAAATAGTTACCCTTGATTGCATACGGCTTTGCACATCAGTATTATTCTCACAATTTATTTACGCAGCTTTAACGAAGTGAGAGCAGTAACGAAGTCACCAAATTTATCTGTACTCAGCACTATAACTATACTATAACAGAACTATGAAAAGATGTCCTGTTGAAAATGCAGAAAGAAATTCTAATTTCTGTGTGCTTGTTATGGTTTTAACACAGCTTTCGGTTGCGATTCCCATGGGTCTGACATTGTCTTCATTGAATTCAGCTGCACCTGCTATCCGTGGTTTTATCAATGAAACATATTCGGTAAGACAGAAAAAAATAAAATTTCAGTATTGTAATTAGTGGCTATACTGATTTTACTATAGTGTTCTTAATGTATTTTTAGATCAAATATAATCAATCGATTTCTCAAGAATCGAGCACACTGATATTTACAATTGCTCAGTCCTCGCTTGTTTGCGGAGCTCTGATCGGTGCAATGCTGGTTCACATTGTCCTTTCCAAATTTAGGTATGTAAATGTTGGGAAAGTGGGGAGACGCCCCCCCCCGATATTGATAATATTTGGGTATGAATGGGTATGGGTAATGAAGATTGGGAATACTAGCATAGAATTTGTACCTAAATTTTACCCTTAAATATGTATAAACAGGGACTTATTCAAAACAATTTGTAGTCAGATTAATATGGCGTTCAGGAAAAAAAATATCGTAGGTCAGAAATTTCTGCTTTTCAACTGGTTATTTCATATATAACATATTCTGTATACCATTTTTCTAACTTCACAGTCGTATTGGAGCATTAGCTTTCACTCATGCATTGAATATAATTTCTGTGCTGATGATGGCAGTGGCTGCAAAATTTATTCCCTCCTATGAGATTTTTATAATGGGGCGGCTGCTGAGTGGAATATCCCGTGGCATCGCATTTTCTGTCGTATCAGTCATAGTGGCAGAAACAACTTGCAGACGGAAAATCGGAGTTTTTCAAGTGCCGTTCACTTATCAAGGATTTCTCGGTATTATGCTTGGTAATTTACTTGGGCATTATGAGGTAAATGAAATTGACAAGCGTTTCTTTTGTACTAGGTGTGATATATATTAGCTAACGTTTTGACCGTCTTCACTCTTAACAGATCCTGGGTACTCCAAATTTGTGGCCAATTCTGCTGAGTCTACCTGGCATTGTGTCTATCTTCTATTTGATTGCGTGTTTTTGGTTGCCACAAACCCCAGCTTACCATATCAGGTGTGGAAGACCACAGGAGGCAATGGATACGTTACGAAAATTACGGACTGGCAGTAACGAAGAAATAAACGAAGAAATGGAAAGGATAAAGGAAGAAATTAATTCTGAATCGAATATACATGCCGCTTCCATCTTTACTATATTGAAGGTGCCTCAGTATAGAAAGCAGTTCTTCGCTGCTATGTTAATCTTTAACAGTCCCCAACTCATTGGAGATCAAGTAAGAATAGAAAATAAATATCAGAAAAATAACCGAAGAAATATTCATTTGAATATTGAAATTCGATCTTCATTAACATTTTTTCAATCTACAGGTAGTATTCTTCTATTCGGATGCTTTGTTCGAAAATGCCGGTCTACCAAGCGAATATCTTTCGTATGCATCTGCTGGTATTTATGTCCCTACCTTCATTGCAGCTTTTATCGCTTTCCCACTATTCCGCTATATTGGTTTTAAGAAGATTTATGTGTCTGGCATGATTGGTGTTGCTTGCAGCTTAATGGTGTTTACTGCGGCAACAGTTACATACCAATTCATTCCAGCGATGTCCTACGTCAGTGTGGGTGCTCTTGCATTCTATTTGTTATCTTTATGCATTGGACCAAATTTCGGCTTTATTGGCTTGACTTCAGAATTGACAACACAAACCACTCGACCAACAGTTATTTTCTATGGTGGAATTATTTTCTGGGGTCTGGGTACAGTTAGTACCTTAATATTTCCTTATTCAGTGGCTGCCTGGGGAGCCTACGCTTACATTCCTTTCATTGTGTTTTCCATGTTGGTGAATATTATCATTGCAATCTTTGTTCCAAACACGCACAAAAAATCTATCGCTCAGATACAACAAAGATTTGGCAAAACGCTAACAACAACCCAAGTTGAACTTGTTACTGTTTCAAATCCGGGTTTTGTTGACGACTCTATCTGAATGTTCAGTATTTTGAAATCAACCCATGCATGATTAGTATAATTCTTGAATGGATTAATATTTAGGCACAAACTACACATACAGTATTCCCTCACCTATCGCGGTTAGAGCGTTGTAGATGTAGAAACGCGATGTAGAAACCACATATTTAATTAATTATTTGAATATATTTGAATGTATTTTGAACCATTGTAAATCATTTACTCACTCTTATTTACCTTATTAACCTTTCCCACAATCATTTGACCAGTTATATAAAAAAGATTAACTTTTAGCGCCTAAACATACTAGTACTGTACGGCAAGGCATTTATCAAGAAATAAAATATATACAGTATCACAATCAAATACATACAATGCAGTATTATATAAAATCCGCGATGTAGTGAATCCGCGATTAGTGAACCGCGATATAGCGAGGGACGACTGTATTCTTTTACACTTATTGTCTTGTGTCGTCATAGCGTTTCATGAAAAATTACTTCACGCATGAACTTGGACTTGTAATTGAGAGTATGGTAATATTTTGCAGGATTTTAAAATGTAATCAAGATGAAAGATATGGCATGTAGTGGCAGCAGTGGAGGCATAAAGTTCCAAACTTCATCGGAGTAAACAATTTTGCAGTTCCCCTGATTGTTCGCGGAGTTCAGACAAGGCCACGTGTAATAAGCAACAAGTAATACATAAGACGTGTTTGAAATGAAGTTGAACGTTATTTACAATTTTGCTTGTTTAGAGTAACGCACCAAATGCTCTCCATGCTCAGAACGATGTCATTGTATTCATAAGCACATTCTTCAGTGAAGAGTCTTCACTGTCGCATGACCACATATTATCCAGTATTCTCCCCTTGCTGCAGTTAGAACGTGAAGCGTTGTGCTTTGTCCTTGCTCATTACAGTATATTGATATCTCGATATCTCGATGGTAATATTATTAGATGATTTCTCTAAAACGCGAATAGAGTAATTTGTTGTCTACCACCTACTCGCAATAATCCACCCACAGCCACTGGACTCAGCCTTTTTGACTGCATCAGCACCTTCAACCGGCTCATCTCAGCCGTTGTCTTCAACTAAAATTTCTGTATTTATCTCATAATAATACACTCGATCTCCTCTCCTCAGTGAAACTAATACTTGACCCATATCAGGTTGTTCCGTTTGTCTGCTTGAATATTTACACCTCTTACAGCCAAGAAATACTCTTGTAGTGCTACTTAAACGACGAATACCTTTTTAACATCTCACTCTCTAGTGATTTTAGGGTGTAATTTTCATTAATCTAGTCATTTGTCTACTGTAGCGAAGATTGCTGCTTCAATCCTTACTTCCGGATTCTCCTCCGACACGGAAAGTAACCCCATACGTAGGGTTGACCACTGGGAATGATCTTGCCAAAGAAATTCTAACCCCTCAATCCAAATCTTTGCTTTCTATACACTCTCTGGGGTCACACCTACACCTTGAAGCCAGATCTGCATGCAGGATTTTCGCTAGCGCCCACATTTCGCCATTCCAAAGGGTTAGTCGTCTCATGAATCACTGCCAATCTGTTAGCGATGAATGTGTGAAAGCGCCTCGTCGTATTTTCTAGGTAGTGGAGGACTGAAGTTGAATACTTTGAAGACTACAAGCGTTCCTTCGATCACACATCCGGCGCCCATCAATCCTCTTCTCCTCATATTTAGTACTCCACACTATTCGTTTTACAGTATTCCTGATAGGCTTGCATGTATTTGTTATAAGCTATATCGTATGTCCTCATCTTCTCAATCTCCAACTTCCGGTTACTCTGGTCTCCCACGATCTCGCAAAGTTCCTTTGTAGCGGTAACAGTTTTTGGGTGTTTATTGTTACTTTATGTCACTCTGTCGTATAAATCACTACAAAATACACTGCCGCTAACTAGGGAGGAACTCCGCTCTCCACTCCAAATATTAAAAAGTCACGTAAAAACAAATGTAATAATTCGGTTATATTTACAGATTTAATTCATCAAACACAAATGTTGTTATTACAATGATCATACAAACAAGCATTAAAATCACCAAATTAATATTACAATGATGCTTGCAAGCATTCAAATATCCAACTCTACTCATTTGAACCCATTATCAAATATATTTTACTCTCCACGTTTCAACCATATCACGAGATTCATCCAATTTCCACTTTAGCCCTTCGCTAGCCAACTCCTCGTCTCACCATGTCTCGAGACTTATTCCTATCCACTCCGCCTCTTCGTTAGTCGGCTTATATTTATATATCCTGTATGTCTCAGTCTGTTCTATATGATAGGACATTACATATCTATAACATGCATATCTAGGGCATTACATGTTAGTATATCATCACCCGTATCGCAACAATTATTACCGTCATTGGTTGTGTGTACAATCCTACTACCTATACCTTTCCTTAACGGGTAATATCACTTTCATGTCCTCCTGTACATCTCTTCAAACTTTTCAGTTTGTCTACTATATTACACGGTCTGTATAGCTAACTCTCCAGACAGCTATTTAACTCATCCTTATTTGAACGCATACACACAACACAGTCTACAGCCCGCAAAACTCAACACTGCCTACTTAATTACATGTCATACACTTGATTAACTGACCAAGGTATCGATTTTATAATCAATTTGCAAAAGCTTGAAATTCCAACGTAGGTAATCAAGGATTGCGCAAATGAAGGATCGATGTCGTCAAAGGGATGTTTCGAAATACTGCCCCATACTGCCATCTAACGAAATCAATTATTTCCCAATAATTTAACAACTAAACCTAAACAAAATGGGGCTAAAATAATTTACGTACTAGCTGAGTACCCAACGTTGCCCTGGCTGAAAAGACTTGTTCTTAATGAAGTATAATCGGTTCAAATATAAACAGTATTGCGTATCTCGTGTAAAGTTATCTTTGATGTAAGAAATGAATTTTCGCTATGTTCAAAGCTGTCCAGTGCGTGTATCACGGTGATGAACATCACTTCTTCTGACCCATGACCCCACGTGTTGCTTGAATTCACCACTGTCGTTCTGGCAGAATAGACCACTGTCAATCTGGCAGAATAGTTGGTTAAATTGTCGAGCTGGTTACTTTGGAAGGTAATATCTAATACTGATTATGGATGAGCAAGACCTTTTCCGAAGACTAGGGTTTGGCTTGAAGTTCAACACTGAACGTTTTACGGAGGATGCAAGGAAGTTACATGTTCTTCCCGAGAATAAATCTGACGTTCTTGATTCTTCGAGACTAGATTTTTTCAGAAGTGACTGTTCCGTAATAGAGAAGTGTATTCGACCGCCACGAATGCTTGAAGGGGAAGAGCAAGACTCCACTTCCCCTCAGCAACTACGAAAAAAGCATAAAATCTTCGTTGAAGGTTCGGACATTCCCGATTTATTCACTTCTTTTTCGCAGTTAGAGGAGGAGTATGGACTGGACTCTGATGTGGGCCAAGCAATAAAAAATAACATGAAGTTCGCACTGCCAACTCCAATCCAGATGCAAGCCGTCACAGTTATGATGCACAGACGTGAACTCTTAGCTTGCGCTCCAACTGGATCCGGAAAGACTTTGGCTTTTTTGATCCCGGTCATCGCTCATATGACAGGGAAAAGTATTACTACAGAATCGAAAGCGACTGGTAAAAAGAAACGTGGCTTCAGGAGTCTGATTTTGTCACCTACCCGGGAACTAGCTATGCAAACACTTATGGTTTGTAAACAGCTAGTGACTCCATGCCTCCAGCCATTGGAATCTGATACATCTATGCCCCAGCCTATTTTAAATGTGAAAATTTTGGATAAAGCCGCCGTCAAATGTTTTCATAGCAGAGGTTCAAAGTACGGCAAGAGGTTTGACATCATTATATCCACTCCTAACCGACTGGTACATCTGCTACAGGCGGACCCTCCGCTGATAGATCTTAGCTATGTGGAGTGGTTTATCATGGATGAATCAGACAAATTATTTGAAGGAGGTATGGATAATGCTAGAAAATATGTAGTTTGGTATTGCTGAAAAGCCATTAACATGAAACTATGTAGAATAATCTGAGAGAAATAGGGATAGGATTATTCCCGTCATTCCGGTATTTCGTATTAGCAATAAGTATCTACCAATGCATTCATTCTAACCCATTTGTTTGGTTTTCAAAGGCGAAAAAAATTCATTCCGCGAACAACTAGGTATCATCTACAGTGCTTGTACATCTCCTGCTATCCGTCGGGCCCTTTTTAGTGCAACATTTGCTTTCGACGTGGAGCAATGGTGTCATTTAAATATGGATAATGTCATAAAGGTAAAAGAAAGATATTTGTGTGTATAACTTTCGAGTTCACACAAGTCGGAAATTGAATTTGAATGATATGGAAACTTTCAATCTCCAGATAAACATAGGAGGTAAAAACACAGCAGTGAAATCTGTCAAACAAAGTCTCCTCTTCACCGGCAACGAGAGGGGTAAACTGATTGCTTTGAGGGACATCTTTCGCCTAGGATTGAAACCCCCAGTGCTTGTCTTCGTCCAGTCGAAAGAGCGAGCCAAAGAGCTCTTCGCGGAGTTGATTTATGATGGTATGAATGTGGATGCCATACACGCAGACCGCACTCCACTTCAACGTGAAAATGCAGTGAAGTGTTTCAGATCAGGTTTGATGGCTGTTGGAGTAATGTTTGTCAAAAAACTCTGGTATATAGGATGGAGAAATTTTATGGTTTCCATGCAAAGTAAGTTATCCAGTAGCCGAAGAGTCAGTCCCCCAGATGACAATGACATATCTCAGATTCTATACTTTTTCAATAATTTACCATCCAACCATGTTTATCAGATGACTTACAAATACCATTATTTGTCAAAAATGAGGGCCTGCATAGTAAAAGTGTTATGTGCTTTAGTGAGTTATCAGTTCTAATTTTAAATCCCATACTTTTTAGGTATCACATGGATCCTCATATGTACCGAACTTCTCGGCAGAGGAATGGATTTCAAAGGTGTTAACTTGGTGGTGAACTACGACTTCCCAAATAGTGCAGTCAGCTACATTCACAGGGTCGGCAGGACGGGTAGGGCCGGTCGCAAAGGCGAGGCGGTGACGTTTTTCACAGAAAATGACCGGCCATTGCTGAGGTCCATAGCAAACGTTATCAAAGAAGCTGGATGCTCCATTCCACAGTATATGTTGAAGTTAAAGAAAATAGGGAAAACGGAAAGAAAAACCGTAGCGAAACACGAGGTTAAGCGTCAGACCATTCGAACAGCTCCGAAGGAGGTTTTGAAGGGATCAAAGAGGAAAAATGAAGGGGCTGATAACAGTATAAAACAGATGAAAAGAAATTTAACAGATCAGTAACAATAAGAACAGTATTCTTCATTTATTATATTTGTATGAACGACAAAATGTCTTGAATTTTTTTTTCTCGTCGATTGTACCCGTCTAAAAGGAGAAATTTTCGAAACCATGGACCTAGATTGAAAATATCATAGCATATTTATTAACATGATTATAGGCAAAAGATACATGCAATAGTGAATTTAAGCCGTAAATATGAGATAATATATGACGACTCAAGTGAGATTAATTTGTAAAAAAATATGCTATATCCAACAACAATACAGACACGACAGTAGTAAATGCTTTGTACCTAGCACCAGGCAGGTAGGTGGGTTTAAGAGATCACTTGCCTCGTGCTTAAAATTGATTTTTGCAAGGTAAATGGATCAATCTTTCAATTGCATGTAAATGAAGCTCAATTTGCGACTATTCGTTAGTGGTGATATTCGGCCAGCATGAAGAATTTTCTAGTTGAAACACAGGTAGGTATGTTACATAGTGCCAATTACAGCCAAGAATTTCATGTTATTAGTTCAGCCTCGACAGTTGGCGAATTCAATATTGCCCTGATCCTGATTGACTTAGCTTTCAAAGGATATCGAAGATATTTTTTTTTTAAATTCATGCCTTGACTGTGCACCTTATGTACAATATCTTCTACAAGGCACCAGTGTATGGTAAAATAACAAACAATGGTTTTCATACTTCAGATTATCTAAAAATTGCCCGGCACTATGTAAAACACTTCAGGAAAATAACAAGATCAATGAAATCCCACAAAGTTGGATGCAAAAAGAAACTCAAGAGCTAAAAGGGTATTGAAAAGATTTTGAATCAACAGCCCCATCTGAGACTGAATGCATAAGGTCACTTTATATAGCTACCATTTTAGCCTAACTGGAACATTACATAAACATAAAAACGAGAATAGGACTTGTTCTATGAACAAGATTGAATAGGATTTACTATACTGGCAGTCGGGTGTTCAAAGATAAATTATGCTTAACTGATTTACAACTGTTTACAAATCTTGGATGTTTAGTATTTGATTGTAGATTGAATAGGGTACAGCACAAAACCAAACTTTGAAACATGATCTAAATGTTTGGTATAGAACTTTCCTATTGGTATGAAAATTGATTAACGCAACTAATAGCCTTTGTTTTTCTGCTGATCACATTTATATCACTGGGAAGCAAACCATGAAGCGATTGCATAAATATGGCAACAACAGGACAAGGTTATGATAATGAACTGAACTGATCGACTTTACTAAAGTTATCAGGCAACTTCCCATTAATTCATACTTAAATAACCTGAAAATTCTTGGTCTTTGAAATAAATAAACAGAAGCATTATATTTCTGATATTGAGACGCATTTCACCCCAAGACACTATTCCAAATACTTTGGTATCTGATGAAAGACCTTTTTACATTGCATTAATTACTGTGGATTAAAATGTATCATCAGTTTGACCGACTGAATATGGTGACTGTATATGGTCGAAGGATGCTTGGTTCCGGATCCCATTTCATTCCTATGTATAAGAATTCCAAAAGAGAATGCAACCGAGGCATTATTCAAGGAGTTTGTAATTTTGTGTTTTTATCTTTGAACACCCTACGCTTCAGTTGCATAACAATGTTAGCGGACAGAAATCGTGTAATAGAACATTAGTTTTATATACAGAAGTTTAGAAATAAGATCAGCCTATTTTAGCACGAACACTGCGTTTTAAAATACTGCTGGCAAATGTAATATAATAACAAAAACAATGGTAAAATGAGAGTTAAAAATGGGGCTACAGAATAAAATAAAACGATATAGACTAATTACAGAGAGTATTAAGTAAGGAATACAGGTTTATGGCAAAAGTGGAATGATATGGTGACATCATTGGCGAGAATTCACATCAATTTCCACTGCAGCGATTCATTCACAATGCTACCTTGCACTGATGGAGAGAGTGAAGGCCTGTGTTATAGCATCAATCAATTCTTGGTACTAGGCAGGTTATCTGTTAACAAAAAGAAACCTCTTCTTCTTCATCGTCCGCCATTAGAATCTTCTTTTGAATATCAGCATCTTTCGATGGACTGTCCAAATCGGCTATGGCGGTTTTACTGAAAGTCCATGCCGGAGTTTTGTTGAAGGGTGGTGTCCTGCCAGGCATGCTTTTAGGACGAGAGACACCTTTCCTTGATGGACTCGTGGACTGATTTTTGGCAGCTGGCACTTTTGGCAATTTGCGTCCCGTTCCCGACGATTCTGTGGGGATCTCTACAGGTTTTTTATCGGAGGTTCGTTTAGTTTTCACCATGGCAGCAGAATCGAGCGTGAGAGATATTTTGCGATTTCTATCCCTCTGTTCCCCAGTTAAAGGGTTATTCTGCTCTGTGGATTTGGTATCTGAATGCACAAGCGCTGTCAATCTGCCAAAGTCATTTATGTGTCTACTTCTAGGCCTGTGAGAAACAGGCTTTTTTTCACTCTGGATTTCTTCATCAGCACCACCTTCTTGGATATGATCTGTACTATTTTTTTTCTTGCCCTTGGTCTTGTTTCTCACTGGAGCAACAGGCACATCTACTTTATCTTTGTTCTTGACCATGTTCGATGTTGTTTTAGGACTTTGACTGGATTCTGGCACTATACTCGAATGTAAGGGTTTGAAATCAGATCGATTTGTCTGTGGTTGCCTGACCAAGTTCTTTTTTGGTCTGCAGGGTGACGCTGGCAGTAAGCGAAGATCTGGGTTTTTGTTCTCAAGGTAGGCATTGACAGATGTATTTTGGCCAGCCCATTCCTTACCTATTACTGTGATATATAAAATGATGTGGTTATTGTAATCTGTTCTTTGTTGTATCATTTAAGTATTGTTTATACAATTGCACTACAATCACTCAAAAAATGATTGCTTGGTACAATTTTATAGCAGTATTTTCTATTATATATTGTCATAAGCCATCTACTCAAGGATTTGACAAACATTGAACATTCAAATCAAAATATTGCTTGTTCGCGAGCGTTACAACTACCAAGCAAGAACTGGTTGAACTACAGGTTGGTTTAAGGTATGTCATTCATAAAATGACTAACACCGCTTATTGAAATTAAGGTATTAGTACATTTCGATATTAGGTTCAGTACATAACAAAAATCAATTTTAGTTAGTAAACAAACTCTCATAACCTTACAATTCAAAAGCCTTCTATTCTTTGAATAGTCCAAGTAAATATTACCATGTATTACTATGAACATATTAATGCTGAGTTACCTATAACCTAGTATTGTGGTTTTCTAACCTTTTAGGCCACATCACATTTTGCAAACAAATTTTTGATGTGGCACATCTGCTATTGTAACTCAGTCTTAACTCATAAGAATGATAGCATCAAGCCTAAACATGATTTAGGTAGGTTTTCAAGATAAAATTTTGGGAGCAGTTAATTGACAATTACATGACTGGACAGCCTTGTTCAAAAATGAAATCAAATTTAAGACTGCATTGAAAACAACGACAATAATCAATACATAACTAGCTGTGCGAGAATTTAAGTCCTAGTGCTTTATGTCGAAAAAAACCACTGTTGCATTATTATAACTGATTTGGATCGAGGTTTAAGGGATAACTCAGCATTAAGGAACATATCCATACCTCCTGTTATTTCATACTGTTGCGTAGCTTCTCTCACACCAGCGCTACATGGAATGCTCGTTCCTTTGTCTACAATTTAAAAAAGCAACGTTCAGGCCACCAAGCCAAGCAAGCCAGCAAATTAGCAAAATTAATACAATATCAGTTGTTAATATGATAATCAATGTTGTTTCAAATATTCAATTAGTAATACAATACTGAAATATTGCATTTAAATAAAAAGAATATTGAAGGTGGACTTGTCGGGTAACTTAACTAACAACACTGAGTTGCTAAACATACATACAGTAAAAACTTTAAGAAGTTAAGAGTTAAGAAGCAATTTTGGCTGATTATTTGTAGGGACAGACATTTGTAAAATAAATAATCTCCAGAATAGCAATTCAGAGTTTGTTATTAATTATTTCAAAATATATCTACTATATAGATCTAGCATAAAATAGCATCTAGCATGTGAATGGCATTTTCACTTTTGATGGGTTGAATTTATAGAAAAAGAATAATATAGAAAAATGAAAGTGTACATTGATTTCTAGTTCACTGTGCATGAGAAGAAAATAAGAAAGGAAAATCCAGATATGTTGACCTAAATGACTCCCAATGAGTTAAATAGGTCTAGTATAACTGACCCAGATTATAACAGTACAGAAATCTTGAGTGGAATATCTAACCACACATAAGATCACATATTAACACCACAAAAACTACATTTTTCAAAAGTTGTATGAATATAAGATATAAATGACTGATGCCTATTGAAATTGTGTACAGCAGCAGTCCCTTGATAGATATATTTGACTCATTATTTGGGTAACTTCTAATTATCTAATAATTCTACGCATGCATGTAAAAATATATAACCGATATAAGAAACACTAGCAGAGCGTTAGGCCTTGCCTGTAATTAGTGTGGGTGTCTTTCAAAAATATGATCAGAATGTTCAAGTAATTTTTAATTCATCCCACTTCATTTTATTTCTTGAGATAAGAACGCGCTGTTATTGAATATTTTAACCAGAATTCTATAAGCAGGTGGTTGGAACAGTTTCCTATCGCTGTAGCGTTCAATGTCTTTTACGACATAATAGAATGTTATCGAAATGTTCGAACCTGTCACAACATAATAAAATGTTAACAAGTTTAATTCGGCACGAGGGAATTACCGATACTTACAGAAAAAATAATTCTTTCTGCGAGAGGAAGGACATACCACAGATAGATATAGCGAATAAGTTTATATATATATAGATACTTCTATTGTGCTTTTTTCAGTGCCATTCAGTGAGATTCAATCAATGCTACTATTGAAACGCATTATCAAACTATGTAAACTTCTGGAATTCAGTGTGATTACATGCAATAATATAAACCACTGTCACAGCAACTGTGAAACCAAAAAATTAGATAATGACTTCTAATTGATTTCCAAAGATTTTGAATGATTAATATGCAAGAGGTGTGATAATAGTTGTCACACACATACGTTCACAATTGGCCTCGCATCTCACCTGAAATATGCTTGGCTGTGAGTGTGTGCCAAGATTGCCACAAAAATGAAGTCTTATAGACTTTACAGTACAAAGCAAAGCCAAGAATTGTGCAAATGTCCACAAACCAAAGCCTGGACTAGATAATAGTGGAGGATTTCCATAGTAAAACAAGTTAGTTCAAAACTCACCATCAATCACATTCATGCCACCATTTGATTGGTCAGTCTGCAGCAGTGGGAGGAGCATGCGGTATTAAAAGAAAGAAACAAAAAGCAGACCATAAGATATCAGTATAGCACTGCACACAACACCAATAACTCAGTTACTTGAATTCTAAGAGTTATGGGTCAGTGGTTCGTCAGAAACTTAGAGCATCCCTTACATAAAACAAGCTCTGTTGTCATTTGTGTAAAATCTGTTTTTGAAGTTACCTATAACTGTTATAATAAAGCTAAACAATAGACATATCCATTAGTTACTCATTGGTAAATATATATACAGTTAACTAATTAGGCTCTGAGATCATGGAAAGCGAGTTATTAGGAACAAGGTTTACAATAAGGAACTGTCTTTGTGCCTTATTATGCAACACATAGTATAGCAAAATAAACCATGGAATTCAAGAACTATATCCCCCTAAGCAGAGGTGTGCAACCTGCGGCCCCAGGGCTAAATGCAGTGCCACTGTTTTTGATGTTATATGAATAGCGACGTGAAGCATCTAAAGTTGATTCATTTGATTTGCAAGAAAACCAAATCGATATTTTTTATGCCAGTAACTAGTAGATAGTAGAAGTGAAATGCAAGTGCGGCCCGACGTCTGATCCGGTTAGGTGCATTTGGCCTGGGTGTGCTACAAGGTTGCACACCTCTGCCTTAAAGCATAACAACCCCTATTATATTATTTTCTCCATAAATGTGTTTTAACAATAGAGGTATGATTTTTGGACTTTGCTTACTATGAGTTTCAAATCACTGCAAGTAAATGGAGAGAATTCCATTCCAGCTTGTCATTGTGTAACTATTTGTAAACTCCGTTGAAAAAAGATTAAATTCCAACTACATTCAGTGACCTTACTAGATATTGAAATATTTAAATGAATAACCATGGAAATTTTCATTGTCTAAAATGGTTCTTATGTTTAGAAAATTATGTTGTGCAAGTTATGTCACGCTGTTAGTTTATCACCTTCAAGCTGGAAAGCACAGTGCAAAAAAGAAAGTAGGACTCACAAAAAATTCTTCAGTTATGTCATCAGCGCTACGTTCTTCAGAGATAGTTTCTGGTAGAACCGGGTCCAAGGGGGTGAGATTGCCAAGCGCAGGTGATGGCTGGTCATCGTCTAATATAAGGTGAACTTGATCGGTGGTGGCAGGTGGGTCACAAGCAGAGTTACCCGTAGCATTGTCTATCTGAACTAGCAATGTTTCATTACCGTCTTTGGAAACAGATTTGCTTTCCCTTTCGTTAATATGAAGTGTGTCATTGGTGGTTGGTTGGTGGGTTGAAATTCTTTTGATTTGATCTAAATATCAACAGTATGAACTACTTTATTTTATATACATACGAGTCAGAGTTTTGGGCAATCAATTTAAAAGAAGTCAACTTTATGGAGTACTAGCAATGTGACCGACCCATCCACCCTGGGAAGCTTGTAACAGACAGTGTACACCTCGTATTAAAAATGACGGGAGTATTCAAGTAATTTTTAATTTCATCTACTAAATTATGATTGTAGGTTGTTGTCAGAACGCATCTAACAAGGGACTGATTTTTATATAAATGTGTGTGTCCATATATGTGAATCATATTTAAAGTGGAAGCTTAAAAATATTACCACTGCACCATTGATACAGTGAAGCCTATATTTCTAGAATACTGAGATATGTCTAGCATAAAGCAAAGAGCATAGAGTACCTGCTGACTGCGCGTGATGGGAATATGTATCAAAAATTTTATCACGATGGGAGATCAGCATCTCGATGGTTTGCGATTGCGCTGGAAGCTCAATCAACGACTGCAACTCATTCCCAACTCTAAAGAAGGCCACAATAAATTCATGATACATATAAAAGATCAGAATCACTTATACTACAGTGAACTTTCTTGAGAACAGGCAAGCCAAGCTGCATCTGAGTGGTAATTTGTTATAGTTGATTTACTCAGGTCAAGCAAATTTTTTTGAATTCACACTTCTCTCTCAATTCAATTCACTATTATTGAGTTATCTTGCTATGCAAAGAATTCGCACAACTGTGTGAAATAGTTCAATAGCTCCAAGGCAGAAACAAACTTTTAGGAAAATGCATCCCCAACTCTAGGCATAATCCAACCAATACAAAGTATAACCAGCTGTGGTTATACGACACCTACTCCATCTCTGGTCTTAGCAGCGTCGGTCCAAAAATAATAGCTAGGTTGCTTGTCGTCATCTTGTTTTCTTTGTGGTGTTCAGCCACTCTGAGATTAACAAAACAGAAGCCCAATGTTAAAATTTTCATTTAATTAAGAAGAGTATATTCCTCTGCCAAAAGTTATCTAATTTATTTTGTCTAGATCAGTGGTTCTCATGCTTTTTCGTTTCATTGCAATTTTATTAAACTCAATACATTATTTCCATTTTGAGAAAACACTTATAAAAAATACAAGTTTTATTTAGCTTGCTTCAAATAGATTTTTGTATCAAATGGATTAGAAAACTATTAACTATTCTAGTCGTTTTCGTTTCGGTCTGAAGAAATTGACCAAGACTGACCACTATCGAGTCTAAACTCAGCTTACCTTGATAAATGAGCAATTATGTATTGCAAAGTGTGTCTATTGGCAGTAGGAAGTTTCTCTACAACAGAACGGATTCTGCTCATGCAGGAAAGATATTTGACTTCTCTCTCTTCCTCCTCTTTTTCCAAAAGAGCTGGAGAATTCCCCATTTCCTCTTCAGAGTTAATTGCTTCAGCATTAGATTTTGAATCCTTTACTAACATTTGATATTCCTTAAAATTGAACGCATGACATCCTTTAAACATTAGTTGTTCTACTAATATTAATTTGATAACTTGACTCATTTATTATGGCCATACTTTCTGATACAAAAAAGAGGTGTACAGAAATGTGAATTAATGAAAAATATCGTCCCAAACATACGAATGGGAGTTTTACGCACTGCAAATGCATTAAGCCTCTCTTACACTATAGATTCAAGTCTTGACTTCTGTGAGAGCATGCATACGTATAGTACTATAGTAGTTTTAGAAAGTTAGTTTTAATCTACAAAACACAAATTTGATACATTTGCCAGCTCTCAAAAGAACACTTAATTCAGATTTGCATGAAAATAGGCTCTTTTTGCAGTTCTGTATTTGATTAGGAAGTCTTCATTACGTCAACAAGTGATAAGCCAATATTGTCGATGCCATACCTTAGCAACATCCAAAAATTCATTGTAAAAACGGTGTAATAACAAGGGTTCCGGCAGCTGACGCAAAAAATACTTCAAAACCCCGCTGACGTCGTGAGGGAGCTGTTCTGATAGATCGGCACGGATTGCATTCGGAGTGTCCAGCAAAGCGCACAGCTTTTCAACTCTGTTTTTTACTCCATTGACACGATATATGCCCTGCAAAAAAAAAAAATTTTCAATATCTCAATAAAAAATAGCAGTTTGAGTCATACAAATCTTCTGGAGCAAATTAAAAAGGAGAAGATGAATAAAATATATATAAATATCGTTTGAAGACACCAAATTGAAAAAATTATTTTGAAACTCCTTGTTTAGCCATGCACGCATCTACAACATTCCAACTTTGCCGGCAGGCTCACCTTAACAGTTAGAGCTCTGTTATCAATTTCCGCAATGCACTTCTTGACTAAAGATGGAACTCCATCAACGTTATCCTGGACAGCAACAGAGAAGTCCACTCCAAATACAGTTGGCTTGGGCATGCGCTTGATTCCTTTGAATTTTTCCTTCATTATATTCAACAATTTCTTTTGAGAACGTGTCGGAGCAGGAGATGAGTCCGGTGACCAAGAGGCAGCTGCAAATGGAGGTACTTTAAAAGAATTGTGACATTTTGTAATGGTTGAATGATGAAGAGCCTTTAGCTGCTCTATGGCACATTCAATAAAAACTAATATATGCTATTCATAGAGTGTTATGCTGTAACACCATGAGAAATGCTGAGGAATAGACTTGAAGCCTCTTGTTTTGTATCATAATATATAATGTAAAAGATAAACATACAATTAACTTTAGTACTGCAAATCCTGCATGCATCAAGTTAATGTTCCATATTTCCTTTTATCTCTCGGTACAAAACAACAATACGAAAATCTTACTTTGTTCAGGCGCAGGAGGGAACAAGTGGTTTCCGTCAGATATTTCCTTCGGGCCGTCATCAAGAATCTCTTCGGACGAAAGAGAGCCTTCATTTGAATGTCGCCTGTTGTAAGCATTTTTTCTATTCGGTGGGTCACCTGGACTGGCTGAGGGCGAGGTCTCGTCAAGAGAGCGGCTGCTACTGCTTTCAGTGTCACTGAAACCTAGTTACAATAATGCAAGCATATTTTAAAAAAGGATGTTGTAGCAAAATGTTAGCTTTGTGCAGATCTAAAATTCGCTAAGCCCTCCATTTTGTTCAACTAAAAATATCAGGTCTATTCAGTGGTGTAGGTGGGCAGGAACATGTGGGTAAGTTTATTCCCTTATTCTCTCTACACAAAATTCAAATAAATCAATGAAAATTATGGTAACATTCACATAAGCAAAGCAATCCCCTGGTTACAACAGTTTTGATTAGCAAGTGGGAAATAACAGAATCTTTTCTTAAACTCAAACAAACAATCACAAATACTAGGAACCTGTGCCCTTGTGACTAGGCCTCCTTGCATTGTATCTGTTTGCCCCCCTTGTTCTTCCAGAGAGTGGAGATGCATCTTCAAGCATGTTTCCTGTTTCTGCTCTTGCGCCTTATAAGAAATATGTGGGTCATGTTGTACCAAAAATGCTTAGCACAGTATAAGAGTGGTGACCCCAAACTACAGCCAGTGGACCGTATAACTGGAAGATTTTCATGGCTTGCTAGAACTTGTAAACTGGCTCTCTATTCTCTTAGGTGTCTCAGATAGACGGAAAAAAGATTATTTTGAATAAAAACAAATTTTAGATGTAATTTTTTAGTTAGGTTTGGAGACCCCTGCTCTAATACATCGCAAGAGAAATTGATTGTATGAGGACAAAGCAATACCTGTACCTTGTTCAGTGTACATGGAACCTTCAGTGACGAAGGGTTCAAATTGATAGTCCACTCTGGTAATGGCATGATGCGGTGTGACATGCTTCAGGTATTCTGCATACTGGAAGCCTGGCTCGTATAACTTGGAATCCTCCAAGAGAGCTTGGTACTGGAAGAAAATTGTCAATTATCTTCGAAACAATTAGAAACATATTAAAAGTGATTAATTTCGTACTTGAACAGGCAAAGGAGCGCTGAGTTGATAATGCAGCTGGAAAAATGATAGAGTAACTGCCTTTGTTGTTTTTGGTCACACTGTGTCATTAACTCCCGAAGCGTCTTTAGATATTGCTCCTTAGGAATAGTTGTTAACACTATTGTCAGTACAAGTGTAACTTAAAATTTTTATGCTAAAATTTCTTGCAAATAGTATCCATTTTTTTGTCAGGTGAGTCAAAAAATAGTAAAACATAATTTATTGCTAGAGAAAAAAAGCTAGAGTAGCGTTTCTTCAAACTCAAGAGGGCGCTACTATAAGATCTATCAAATACCACCAACGTCCACTTAGACCTGACGTAATAATTAAGTAACAACTATACCTCTTTTTTCTCTAGTTCATCTCGTCTCAAGTTTGTTTCATTAACGCAAGCTCTGTAATAATATTCTGCTTGCGCTGCCTGAAATGAAAGAGTCATGTCACTACTGCTTAAAGGAATCTGATTTTACCTGAACATTACCTTAAGATAGGAATCATCTTCCTGCTTCTTTTTTTTCTCCATTTTCGATGAAGGAAGAATAGTGAGTGCAGGATTAACTGGAACAGAACTAGGCACAAAAGAACCGGAGATTCCTCCCTAAAAATACAAAGGCATTGCAAAAATCCCTGTTGAATAGAGATGAAAAGTAACAGAGCAATATAATTATATTGACTATTGATGTTGTCAATAAATAACTATACAAGTTTTAAGTTTATAGTTTGATGTCCATAGGAGTCAAGTTTCCAAGGTACGACTGAGAAACATGTATCAAACTAGTTTGTAAGTTTAAATAATATTAATAAAAAGTAATATGAAATTATTAGGGAATTAGTCAGAATCACTTCTATGCAAATTAGTGATTATCCACCAACCATGTCATACGCTCAATCATACTAATTAGGTCAATGCCTGAATGAGACATAGGGCTTAGTGCTGACGTATCCTAATGACCAAACCTACACTTGAACAATCTGATAGCAATGTGATCTCCATTATATATAACATAGCAGTCTTTTTTACGACACAACATGGTCTATTATTCCTAAGCCAAGCAGTCATGGATGTTTACTCTGATTTTTATGATATTTGTCTTAACCCTAAGCAAGGAGAGGATCCTACCAGAGGTAACAGGCACTATCAATACTACTGGTAGAAATTCAAAGTTTAATGATAGATCACTAGCGAAGAATAAGTGCAATCAAAGACCTGTCGAGTTTGCTGAGCATCAGCTGCAGCTAATTGCTGATGTTGATCGCTTTCAGCTTTTATTGCTGCATCTTTAGCCTTCTGATATTCCTGATTTCGGATTTGGTACTGTTGTTTCGCTTTTTTCAAATTCACTTCAGCTTCCTCCTATAATATAATAAGAGTTAAGAAATTTGATCATTATTAAATTCTGACTCAAAAAGCAAAATGCAGTATACTGAGAAATGCAATACATATACAATTACTAATGAACAACATAAAAATATGTGTATTTATACTCACTATCATTGCGAGCAAGGTATTATTCAAAGAATCATATGATGTATTTACCTTTGGAAACACAGGAGTGTGGCGAAATGTGCTATCAATAAGTAATATCAAAAAACAGTATATCCTGTTAATTTTGAATTCAAAACATTGGTAATGTAATGAAAATTGTATGCTATTGATTGGCTCAGGTTTTACCAGTGCTTCTGAAAATTCTTTAGTGACAGCGATCATCACAAACTTTCATTCAAGAAAAATAGAAAGTCATCATCTATCGCTTAACCCTTTTATGATGCACCGACTTGGATATAGAAGATATGGATTTAGGATTAGGATTTAGGGTTTTCAGATCAATTACTGAATTAACAGAAATCATTTTATCGACCTTCCAAAATACTGTGATGCAATATACACTGAAAGGTATACTGAACAAATGAATATATTCTAACCAGTCTTCGTTTGTCCTTTCTCCAAGCTTCCCTCATAATTTTTTGCTGACGATCGTGCTCTAAACGTTTCGCTTGCAATGGTTCCACAAATTTGTGTGCCAGCAACAAAGTGTGATAAGTCGTACTAAGGTTGCTGGCGTAATCCTTGTCCTGAAATATATAGAATTATGAAAATTGTGACCCTTGTGATCTTGTGAATTTATTTCTGCCATGACTGATCTCAACTAAATACCATGATAATAACAGCCTAAAAATCCATATGACATGAAAGTACGAAGTACGAAGAGCTGCAATGCATGATATATTACAAGCTATATAAGATGAATGTCTACCTCCTATGCCTGCAATGTTTTATAGAACTCGACTACTATTCTTGAACCATTGGTCATATTTTACTGATTAAAACCTACCATAAGGTATTAAAAAAAGTTGAAAATATAAATGGTGCAACTATTGATATCACATAACTATGATAACGGTAAGCTTATACCTGCAATCTTGCTTTATCAATTTAAAACTAGGCAGATTTATACACGGTTGAGAGGAACTAAATAATACTCACATGATCAAGGGCAGTGCAATATAAAGACTGAAATGGCAAAAAACTTTGATCGGACAGCATGGAACGTGTTGTTTGTGAAAGCTTGATGAGCTGTTTGGCATATTCCAATTCTGAAGAGAATCAAGACATGTATACAAAATTACCACACAAGTAAAGCACAACGAAAATCTTACGAAAGGTCATACCTATATGAGCTTTTTTCTTTATATATGTAATGAGGTCGTTGGCATATTTCGACCAAGCTTTCGCTCTCTCAAATCCAATATCCAGATTCTGATGAACATGCTCAAGAACATCAGCGATAGCATCTGGTGATTGAGCTAGAGATGATAGATATTATTTGGACATTGCAAACACAGACATATCTAACACGAGTTTTGGATGAGAAGATAAACTGAAAATAGTTTTGTGTGAATAGCATTATGTATGCAGGTTTGTAATAATAAATGATTGTGATGAGAACAAATAGACTTGATCACAAGGCTCTAATGGGAATCAAGTAATGATTGATGAATCATGTTTGATTCAACTTCTTGGTTACAAAATTTTAATATTATAACATCAACCAGATAGCCAGTGACCTGTAGCTTATCAAAAAAGTTCATTGCTTTAGTATCAACCGATAAAATGTCTATTACTTCCAGATTATATATATATATGTCAGAAAGAGACGGAGTCATCTTAGAGGTTGAAACTATTGTGATAGTATAGCTTTTATTTAATTAAAGTCCAATTTATAGTACAGCTTGTGGTTAATAATTGAAAGACAACCTTTAATATTTGCCTTGCAATTGCAATCAACCATGAGTTTCATGGAAACAGTGTAATATGACGCACTATCGAACTATTTTCTTATATTATCTAACTATCTATCTATTTGAGTTAAATAAATAAAATCTAAGCAACAAATTTCAGCCACATCATTCATGAAAATTCTACTGAAGCTCTAGTCTAAGAGTTAAAAAAAAATGATTACACTCACCATGGCCATCAGTTGTTGTCCCTGTATCAACTGGCTCAGATGTCAAGGACAGCTGCCTCTGATGAGAGGATTGCTGTGGATTGAGGTTTTCATATGAATGGGATGAGACCTGTGCAGATGACGAAATTTCTAAGTTCAAAACAGATGTTTTCCTGTGCAACTGCCGCCTTTTACAGGCTACTTCATCCATAACATAACTTGGCTGAATAATGCAACTTTTCAAGTCCTGAGGAAAGTATTTCTCCATTGCAAACAGTTTGACTAAATACCAGTTTAGCAGATATAGATATTATTAGAGCTCAGTTTGGCTACTACAAACTAAAACTAACATCTTAAGATTGTCAACTGAGCCTAACACAAATTTTAGTGTGGGTGAAATAAAACAATCTTTGCTTCCTGTTTCAGTGCCACAACGTATTATGAGACACAAAACTTCACTCTATTTTTTGAAATAGTATTACCTAATATTCCTCAAAGCAACACAGCAATAGTAGCAAAGGAAGTAGGGCAGCAATACATGGAAAATCTGGGTTAATTTAGGTTCTAGTGAAATGATATATGTTCCTCCAGCTATCATATCTAAAATAGAATTGTATCTCGTATGATAAGGGATAGTGGCAATAGATGGATGGATAATTTTATAAATAAAAAGGGAATGAGAGAGAAAGTTCTGATGTGTGTGGACTCTAGAAGTGAATCCATTCAAAAATGTTTTTGTACACTTTAATATCTATATCTATCATAGAGCGAACTGAAGCACTACAATGGATCTCTAAGGTTAAGGTAATCACTGCAACAAAGTAAAGATACTTACAATCGAATCTCTTGGACTTATGTTAATATCTCCGATAAGACATTCTGAAACACTGTCATGAAAAAATAAAAATGATATGGAAAGCTTAGGAAATACAAGCCTTCCAAATTGGACTACTGGAATTTACCTGGAACTAAAAGCGAGGGCAAGATTATTGATGGCAGTGAAGATTTCCGGTGGGACAATCTCATCATCACTCTCATAATTAAAATCTAAACAGTAAATACATGGCATCTTTAAAGGAAATAGACAAATTATTATATTATGGATCAATTACAAAATCGTAATCACAATATCGAACATACAAGTTTTGTGGCACATAGGTTCGTGATATTGCAAGGAATGTCATATCAAGAATTACGCTTGATGTTCTTACTTTTGATATGATTAATAAGATCCTCTGCTGCATTCAGAATTCCTTGGGAGTTGAGTTCTGTGTATTTATGTACAATGGATTTTAGCACCTTCAGCAAATCTCCCAAGCGCTCATGTGAAACAACACGCAAGCTCTGTTCCAGCACATCTAAATAAAGAGTTTCATTGCAAGAAAGAACAAGACATAAATAAAAAATTGAAAGAGCTTCTAACTGTAAACCAGTAATGTTGCATCTAAATTTACAACACAAGATTATGTTTCTGCTGAGCAGTCCCATCATACCAGCAGTCGTTTGAATCACCAATTGGTCAAATGAAGCTTGATAACTAACACCAATGATATGTGATAATTCACAACCATGAGTATTTCCATACTATCAGTCTTTTGTTCTTAAGATAACTGACAGCAATGGCAGTTTATTAAAATAATAATTTCGAACAAATTTTCTGTTGTTGTCGCTAAGCCTAATTAGGTAGTTCTTGAATATACATCTCACAGAAGCAATCATTATATTCTGAAGCCTCTGGAAGGACTCTGAATGAAATAACTAGCAGTATAGGAAGAAAAAGCTATTGCATTTTCTAGTGGTTATCTGCTAGGTAGATCTTCACCTTTTTCTTCACAAAACGCTGATTTGAGACACGTCAGGGTTTCAGAAAATCTTCTGAGATCTTGAGTCAGTTGGTATACACCTTCTTGGCTCATCAATCTAGAACCAGGAACTTGATTGTCATCCCATAGTGCATCTCCTGCATTGGGATCTCCTAATTATTGTTCAAATGAAATGTTTAAATTATAATGTATAAAAAACGATAGGGAATATATCATGTAGGGTTGTACCAATTAATTGGCAGATGATGGGGAGCCTATGAACTATTACTTACCCTAGGAGGACTGCTTCCCATTAAAAATATATAAGTACAAAAATAATGATCTATTGTTATCCTAAGCCTTACTGGGGATGAGTGACAAATGTCTCAAAATTAAAAATTCTAAAGTTTTTTATAGAAGTTGTCAGAGGTCAATTACCCTGAGAGTAGGATGAGAATTTGAATGGGAAAAAATTGAAAACAGGTCTGTTCTAAAGAATGGTTTTATAAAGAACCGCATACACTGGTCATATTGAACCACAAAGCAGATGATTTATATATATTACCATTATGGCCAACTGGGTCAGCCATCAGGAATAGATGTTAGTGTACTCGATACAGCAGTGGACAGAGTTTTAGCACCCGAGATTCAACAAATACACATGGTGGTGTAGGATACAGTGTTTACCTATACAGCAGGCCACAATAAATTACATAAGCTAAAAATTGACAAAGGAAGGCAGATCAGAATAAAATTTTTACCATTCTAGTCGAAAAAAAACCAATAAACACTAAAAAAGATTTAGGTTTAGGCTCAAGAGTCTTCAAAAAGACTGTATCTGATATCTTTGAGAATAGATCAAAGTCAAGATTTGTCATCAACTATAGTGAATCAACTAATTACTATAAATATCATACTGCATTAGATATGCCCTACGTAAACAATGTATCCAAACCTAAAAAGAACTGCCCATCCCACCTCAAAAATGTTCCTTTCATTAAATAAAGTATTATTACTAACAATTGGGAAGCCTTTCCTTTTATTTCTGTGCCTCAATGTACTTCTCAGGCTTATCACACTGAAATCCAAATCCTTGCTAAGCCCTATCAACTTCTATTAGCAACAAAATTAAAATTCATGCATGTTAACAAATAGTTAGTTATACAAAACTATAAATGTTACTTATTTTATCAAAGGCTTTCTTTAAGTCATATTTATCCTGCAAAGTGAACAGGTTGAATCCTTGAGGCGTGGTTGCACAATCTATATCTTACTTCCTGCAAACATTACTACATGATATTTCACAGTAGCATGGCAAAATTTAAAGATGTATGTTGATGGCATGATTTATCACATACGACAGGGGAGACTGACTGAGATAAAACAATATTTAGTGATGTGAATTTCAACACTTCCTTAATTAGCCATGTTTGTTATATTATATTGCTTGGAATTGCTTTATACATTGAAATATCTCTCCATCTCAACTCCATGAAAAAATGGTTACACTGTGATTTTCTAGCAGTGAATGATCTGACACATCCTTCCGAAGAGACCCCCTCATCTACCAACCGCTTGCTTGCACTTGCTTTATGACCAGGTCGTTGGAACAGAACCGTGCACATGTAGTAATAATCAAACGATGGACTGTTATACAACTACAGACGCAAGTTCTATATAAAATCATATACCGTAATTCCAATTAAATTCACGTTGTATTTCACTTACATTTGTTCACTTTAAACGACCTGCAATCTATTATGCTTGGAAGACAGGTAATAGTTCCCTATTACTGTAAAACAATTAACTCTCTGGGCCTTGTTCGAGGGTTAAAGTGTGGTTCAACCTATAGATTGAAAGCTACAAACAGTCGAATAAAGCTTGTAAAAGTTATGTGTACACAAAACGTACATTTTATAATGTAATAAATCATCGCACTGCATCAAATTGTGCTTATCAATGCACATACTGCAAGCTTATAGTAAATGATTGACTTTTGATTCTCCAGCCTAGACTGGGGCACAATGAAACTCCAGCAACTATCACAGCACAAGCAAGCTATAACAAAAGCAGTAAAATTTCATGCACAATACAAAAGCATATTTTATGGATTACATTCATACAGTAAAATACATAACTATTCATTACCCAATGACAAAATTTGATGATACAACATCATTCCCTAGATCATTGCACACAATGAACATGGGACATGCCATCACTACTGCATATCATATTGAATTGCACTGTGTAGTTGTGTATTCCAAATGAATATACAAAAAACTGCACCTCCATGTCTGTTTGTTTGGTTGCAATACATGTCAACACCATAACATTGTGCTGATTTGTTTATTAATCTTAGAAACTATAACCCTATGAGGTTTCAATGGGTTCAAACAGGGGAAACCATTTATACTACAACTAGTTGTGTGATTTGTATCCCAAGTTGAACACCAAGGGTGACTTTTAATGCATAATTATCATCAATAGGGTTAGTGGTTTTCAGTACAGTAGGCATGACCAATTCTTTATGAGCTTTTAAAAGTCAATGAATTTTTCACTGGATTATTGCTATTAGAAAAACTTTGGATCCTTGATTGTACTATACTCTCTATACTTAATCATGACACATCCTTTTCCAGAGCCAGTTCAGGTACATCTGAATGGTGAATATAAGAATGACTGCTACATACTGCTGTGTTGAACTGATTAAAAATCAACAGATCAAAGGAATAGCAATAGCACTCCACAATAATTGGGCGTAGACTTGGGTTTATTGGGTAACTGTTATAATCATTTCTTTAGGAAATAGCAAAACAGTGAGAAGAGTTAACTCACTTTGATCACAAACCTTTTCTTTAAATAACTTTGCACATAGCACATATTAATGAATGATTTATAATTATGTAAAACTTTTCATCAATCATCATCATTTAGTTTTAATTGCAATCATAGTCAGACAGTAAATACATGAAAATATTCATACAACCTTCTTCTGTATCTCAATCTTCAATGAGTAGGGTTTACCTGAATGTAATATCAAGCTGTCGCAAGAAATCAGACTTCCCTGACGTCATTTCACAAACATATAGTTGCCAAGGATACTAGTCTAGTAGTGGAGTCCTTCTCTTAACCCAGTTATGTTTGGTTATAGGTAGCTTGGGTGAGTTGGTTTAAGTCAGGTTTTGGGTTAGTGTTAACAAACCTAACCGGGTTTTCACATTTAAATGAAAAATTGTTATGCGTTTCCAAATCAACCACTCAACCTTACAACAGGTTGTACCTATGGACTTAACTCGTTAAACAACTAAAAACAGTTCTGGTGCATACCAGACTGTGGTAATGTGAAGTTACTAGAGATGCTGAAGTTGCAATATATTTTCACTTCAACTTCCTTTCCCTCACTCTCTTATTCCATTCTTTGAAAAATATTTTGTAATTTCAAAGTATTGGATCCTCATCAACATTCCTCTCCAGGTTCCCACCCCACACACATAACTGACAGGCAAGTGAACGAGTTTGCTAAACTCAGGTTCCTTGCTTGAGTGAAAGTAGAGAAGTGATAATAGTTCTGCATTTTTTTTTAAATACGAAATAAGTTGACTGTGCAGTTAATATTCAACACTAACCATAATAGCAGACCATGCAAGACATGAACTAATTAGAGAAAAACCTTATTAAACACAATTTGTCCGTACCATATCACAAATTTAATTAAAAAAGATATGTATCAACAGTAAGACATACTAAATTCACACGACTACGGTAATTGGATCACGGCTCATTCGAATTATATATTTCGGAAGTCATTTTCAGCTAATCTTGTTGGATAATTTGCATTAGAGGTCATCGGGCAATAAAATATGCTTATTTTAAATTGCAACAAGATTATTAATTACTTTTGCGGAGAAAGTGGAGATATTGTGTTAATAATTACCCATAATACAACAAGCATATTACTCACATAGGCTTATGACACTGCTTATCATTATTACTCTGATTGAACCTCTATAATCTGAACCACAAGAGTTTATTAGAAAACTAAAATATTCTCTGTTTTAGAAGCATAAACAGCGTTTTGGCCACAAGTAGTAAAACTTCCAGTCTGCGATCGATGAAAAAAAGATAGTCTTCCATTGATACACTGGATATATACAGTTACATGGAGTGTTACTTGTTAAGCAAAAAAACTTTCAATAAAACCAATACTTCCCCAAAGTATAAGTACTTTCCTAAAATAAGCATATAGCACAGAGAAAACACACAGTGACAACTATGTATCTAAGGAAGGTGACTGAATAAACAAGTTACATAGTAATGTGTAATGATTGCTCAGCATACTATAGACAGAAAAATGTTGATACATTCACAAACGAAAGGTGTGGTCAGAATCTGTCCGGATAGATAAATATACACCTAGGCCTACAAGATCGTGAAGCAGTCTTATCTGAAATTACCTTGATAAAAAATTTTAATAATCTCTGGGCTACACAAAAGAAACTGACTACCAGTATTTAATTTTTTGCTGAATTTAGGTTTGGGATTAGATGATGACCTCCAAGTTTGGTAGTGGCTGACTTAGGAGTTTGAGGTAGTTTTGAACTAGTTAATCTATTCTCAATCTTTCTGCAGGTTGGGTTTCTTGTTTTGCTACCCTAACCCTCCATTTTCCCAACTTTTTCATCAGTACTCGTTAATAAAAAAACATGGTGGATGATCATTAATAAAATGGGGTCAAGACGCTAGCGTTGTTATAAGAGTCCCTGTAAAATCCAAGTGTCCAATACTTCTCTTGTCCAAGCCAAGATGAACTTGTAATTTGAGTGTTGTACATATAAGATTCTCCAACTACAGCAAGGCATGTTCTTTTAAACCAAATGAACATTAGTGTAATCAGAAGAATGGTATGCATTCGCACTATGACTGGATTTTTGATTTGGCTATGAACTGCACATTGAAACTTTTACAATGACACAAATACCAGTTTCATATCAATAAACGGTACGGACAGAGTCATTCAACCAGTCAGGCAATTTTACGGACTTCAATAACAAGACACTAAAAGATATTGGCATACATCTCAATACAATTCATATTATGCCAGAAATAAAGGTTACACCTTGGTTAGTGAAACTATATCTATCTTCACCTTAGCTCTTCTATAGGCAGTAGTTTCCTTCCTTTACATACACAATGGTACAATGGTCTGTAGTAAATGTTTAAAGCATACTTTTATGAGCTAGTGATAACACCATCACCATTACAGTGTTGTCTATTAGTGAAGATCAACCACAATTCGATACAACATAGTCTCACACTACAGGAAATGAATAACTAAGAACGATGATTACTAGTATTGTATGATACATATCTTCCTGATCGGCCTCATTCTCTAGTAGTTTATGCGATATCTACCAACATTATTCATGTAAATCTTGCAGTTCAACCTTTCCGTAATCTAAAAAACAAATCTGATATACATTTGTCGAACCTCTGCATTCCACTGTCTCAAGTGCGACGAACCTAAAGTAATGCAAGAAATATCCCGCCATGACGTAATCTATGACGTATTAGATATGATAGCGGCAGCGACTTCACTAACGAATGTGATCGGTGCGGACTCCGGATCCGAGGCATAACTTTCATTAAAGGCATTCCTGATAATTGAACAGATTCGCTAAGAAAAGAACTAATTGAATCCTCGATAAATTGTGGACTGTGATCCGAGGTTTTTTAGCGCAATTGTCAGTGGCCAGAAGCTCAATTAGAAACATTTTTTGCTGGGCCTTAGGTCCGTAGAATCTGAGATAAATAAATTAAATATATGTTAGAATGGGAAGCGATTGGAATGTGTGCCTAAAAAGGGCATGAGTTAATGGACCAAATGAATCTAAGCACATTTTATTATAGGTATCCGCGGAGACCAATTCGCTTAAAGTCAGTAGCAAGCTAACAAGCAAATTCGAATGAAACATCATTTATTTTATCAATGACAATGTACAAATTTTCTTGAAAACGACACAGTAAACTCTACATAGATCAACAGATGTTTTGAAAGTTCAAGATATTGTTTGGTAATTCAGAACTATATCTCCTGCTTTACGCTGCATGCGAAAACAACTTTGATCTGATTTGTCTAAAGATCATCGGTTTTATCTTTCTTCGGCAGACCATAAATCTGAATCCTTTTCTTCAACTCACCGGGAAGCCACTCGCCAGTTGCTTCAACATTATACGGAGACACGTACCAGATCCATTCCTCTATAGGTTTGTTCCACTGTGTTCCGAAGTGGGACTCGACGTATGTCAGAGTTTCGCAAGGAACTTGAACTTTAATACCGACGTGCTCTGTCCAGCACAAGACGAATGGCTGGTATCGGAATAAATATTTTTTTGCAACACTCGGCCGTGTCCTCAAGTTCCAAACATGGTCGTTTTCGCTATTAAAGAAGTAGAGTCTTAGTCGTATTCCATCCTTTTCATGAAATTCCAACTCCAAACCTTCTGAAAGCCGGCCAATTTTCGCTCGCAAATGCATATTTTCCCTAGTAAAGCCTTCCATTATATCCTCTTTATAATCGTGACTCCAAATACCGATCTCAATTTCCGTTTCGGTGGGGATGAGAGCGCACTGGCGAAACCAGCCAAGCAGGTTGCTGCCGGTAATCCAAAATGGAACCTTATTCTCATTCAATACTTTTGTGGCTATCACAAGAACATCTTTGGCATTCTTTCGATGGTCCGGTCGATCAGTCATATCCTTGTCATAACGTTCGATGTATTTAATGGCAGACGCGTGATTGCATTCAATGAATCGCGAATTTCGATATTCATTCAAAAATGCGTTGATGTGGTATGGTACCGTAACGCGGTGCGAGTCTATATAGGTCGGTAGTCCGGTGAATCTATGCGACATATCGTACCCTTGTGCATACCGTGGAAATTTCGCACCTACTGCATCTAAAGAATGCCAGCCCTCACCAATACTATCCGCGAGTGTTTTAGCAGTATCTATCCAGTCTAGATCAGTGACTGGACCGACCCACATGTACTTGATGTCATCGCCTCTTTCGTGAAGAAAGGCAATGTGAATAACGTGCCTATTTCTCGCCAACCACAGATATGATGGTATCTTGTTTTGCTTCTTCGTTGGCCTAATAACTCGGGGATCGGGTACCTCCGACAAGTGAACTGTAAACCCGAGATCTACGAGAGACTTCATGTAAGCATCTCTCGACCATTCAAACTTTTTGGCAAGGGCAGCAAAAGTAATTACATTTTTTTCTTCTGGGTGATGTTTGCATAGCACTTTACATTGATGAAGTGTGGTTTTCCAAGTTTTAGAACGAGCTACGAAAATATTCGGCAAAATATCAATATCAAACAGCAGTAGAGGAACGTTGTGAATTTTCGATGCAACAAATAAAGACTCTATATTTTTCCACTGATTATCTGTCGATTCAGGCGTCAATTTCAGGAATGTGAATTCTTCCACATAATACTTCGTGTAGACCAAACACAGAAGCCAGATGATACATCCCACGGCACAAAACGACCGAACGCGTACAGAACTGAGATTTTTACCCAAGTCCATTTCTTTTAAATTGACAGAAGAATTTGTCGTCTCTGCCTTCAGCTAGTCGCAAACTTGTAACTGCCAACTTTCTGTGATCGCCTTGCTATTCTAATTCATTGCTGAACATCGAAGTGGCGCGATTTTGACAATTTATTGTGATGTCATTTAAATCACATTGTTGTGGTTTCGCGATGGCTGATACTGTGGCGTTTTGAGCATACAGAGCTACATCTGTATTATCTATTGTTTCGAGTTATAATGGTATGCATGTACACACGTTGTAATTTGGTATTACTGGCATTGTTTTCTCCATAGCTCATTCGGAAACTTGTCTTGAAACTTGAAAAATCCATTGGATTATTGCAAAGTAAACAATCATTTAATTTTTAACACTTACGGGCTACTTTTTTGATTTATAATGGGTTTGTACATGTTTACCGTGTCTCTTATCTGTTTAATAACTTCCATCTTATTTCTGTAACTTGTAATTTGGCCTTTTTCATAATTCATTTATTGGCAAACCTTGTCACGGTTGATTAAATTCACAAATAGCACTATCGTGAATTTTTTAGTCTCTAATCAGACGTGGTTAGTACAGGAAAGGTGTGGCTACATAGACAACAGCATCGCAGTTGTAAAGCTTTCAACTTTCTTGACGGAAGAGTGAATCATTCTGATTGTTTGTAATAGTGAAAAATGTCTGCGCAAATGTCGAATCACGTATCGCAGCTTCGGCGGCAAATAGACGAACTGAAATGTCATATGAATATAAACAGAACGCTGGTAAGAATGTTCGTTAAACTATTAGTTACTAGTGTGTTCAATATTTAAAACCTGTGTGTTTGTGTGTGTAATATTCTAGTTTGTGACTGATTATTCGTGTATAATACGCACCGGATTTCAAAAACCCACGGATTATGTATAATCTCCCTGTATCTCGGCCCGGCTGGTACAGGTAGACCTGGATGTCTTGCATTTTCCCTAACAATAGCTGCAAATGATTATTTCATCACAAAAATACAATTTAAATTATCTATGTCCCGAACGATCTTGTATATTGGAGGTGTTTACCCAACTCTACTGGTGTGTATGTTGCAATTATTGGGGTCAGGTATGCAAGACCCTAATTGATAAGTTTATCTCAGTTAGGTTCTAGCGATTATTATTCATATATACAAACCAGGGATGTTTTTGAATTGAAGGTTAGGGTCCGGGATGTGATATAGTTACTATTCGAATTGAAGGGTGTGTTTCAATTATGCTACCTCGATATAAAGTATACTGAATTTCAAATTAATGTTGTATTTGTAACAAACGTATTGATATCAAATGGGAAAGTACCCGTTAGATGGTACTCGATAAAATACAGACTTATGTGCCTTCCAGTTAGTGAATCTGTTGGCATATTGTCTGATACAAGTCTAATTAGGGGTGCTTACTATATGCAAATGAATACAGCATGTATACCTGACATATGGAGAGATTTATCAAACACTCTAGTGGTAAACCTACTTTTGTGTGTTGAATTTAATGAAGTTTCAAACTGTATCATATTATATCTTGCAGTCTTTTTATGATCAAGAGAACTTGTTATTTGTTATCATTTGTTAAATGTTCATATGAAAAGGTAATTTATGTTGCTGCTTGTTAGAATCCTGTTTGCAAGTTCTCAGTAGGTTCCCCATTTTGGAGTAGGGCTATTACTATGTTATTTATTATAAAAGTGACTGTGCATGTTTATACTCAGTGATTTTCTTGCAGGGTTGAACACTTGAATTGCCACCCATACAATTGGCTTTTGTTTGCCCTTTTTGTTTTTCCAACCAGTAGATTCATGATCTTTCAATAACTTTTGCATATACCTGTGGTTTAGCAATGGCTTGATCATAGGAATGAATTGAAAGAATAAACATTAATTGCTTGGTAATTGTTTGTTATCCCTATATATATATATAATCACATTTTTAACTGTTGTAAAGTTGTTTTTAAAATATAGTAAATGCAAAAACTAGCAATTCTTTTTGTTCTTATCCCATAACTATAGCTACGATATAATTTGCATGGTTCGCATATGAAAGAGTTTATTTCCCTGCTTGAAAAATAAGTATTTTAATCGTTTTTTCATTATCTCAGGTGTCAGCTGCTACGAATCAACTCATGCAATACGTAATGGATAATGAGCAAAGAGATTACCTCGTAGTTAAGCCTCCAGAAAACCCTTTCAAGCCGAAAAGCTCTTGCCCTCTGTTATAATAAACTTATTCTTCCGCATCGCGACAGACTCATCATTTTACAAGTGTTCAGTCCTTGGCTCACACTTTGGAACGAGCCTGGCGAGATTCTTTCGAATAAATAGAATAAAAAAATCCCGAAGCAGTCACATTCATTGACTTTCTTTCCCTTGTGCATTTGAATTTCAGCTGAGACCTATTAAATTTTTATTTACTATTCACTTTTGTTTATCAGTATTCTATTGCACTCGTCTTTAACGTGCCTAGATGTAAAATCAGCTTTTCGCAGCATTTATGTCTTTTTGTACCTTAATGTGTGTTCAATTCATCTATGTTGCATATTTGCATCATGCAAAGGACACCTCTTTAGTAACGGCTTCTTGAATTTTTATAATTAACTTGATAAACACGAGCTTGTCAAACTAAGAATTTTTTTGCGTATTTTAACTAAGTAGGAATGTACTTGTGATGGCCTTGCCTTTATTTTATTCATCAAGTTGTCAAGACAATGTATATAAACCATAACAGCCTAATAGTAGAACTGACGTGAGATGGTACAATTTTAGTATTCTTGGGAGCATGTGATCCACCCCTGGTCCTCACTGTACCTGTCCCAGGTTAAAGGTTGGTAGATGTAGTATTTTTTTATGTGAATTCCCGCTTCTCGCAATTATCCAAACTACTGCAGTAGTATGTTTTAGGCTTGTTCATAGTATATAACTTGAGTGTACTGTCCTGCTCAAGAAATTGTCTGTATTTAAGAACAGGAAGTAATCTATATCTTCCACATTGCAATTGACAGTGGTGCAGAATACCACAAGTTGGATATGCTATGCTATAGTTGTATTTATTCTGTTTTGTGAATATCGATTCTGTACAGTTATGTGATTGATGTAAGATCAAACTGTACAACTTTTTGGAATAGAAAGTTTTTGTCTTGCAGTGATAACTCTTGTGGATTGGATTAGCATTCATATTAATGAAGAAACCAAGTATGAGTAATATAACTTTTATTATCAACATAAAATAACAAGAAGTATGCTTATTATCCATATAATAGTACAACTGATAATGATATGCACAACATACCTTTTTAGAGACACTTGAAATTCGAGTCGAACATAGTCGTATATTAGTATATCGAACATAGTCATATATTCCAGGACCAGAAATTTTTATAATTTGGCAGTAGAAGAGTGCTGCATTAGAATATTACAACCTGGCATTAAAGGGGTCCATGTTAATCTACTACATGCTTGAAGATGGACATTCGAACGAATACGAGGGGCCAGTAAAAATTTTAAATATAGTAACCACACACAGTATGAGGTGATAGATATGCACCAATCCATCAATCACCACTGTATTGTACAGAGCAGCTAAACCTGATATTGTTAAGTAGTCCTAGCAAAAAAAGGCTAAAAACCGCTGCTCAAAGCAAGACTTATCAAATATATCTGTCAACCTCTTGCAGCGACTACGTTTCGATATATGACTGTCATATATATTAACAAAAGCATAAGAACAAATACATCGTCGAGCAGCCCTATCACTCCAAACACTGCTTCAGGCAAGAAGTCTAATGGAGAAATTAAATAAAGAAGAATGGCAAATGCACATAGAAGAATTCTGATTCTAAACATTACAACAAGGCCGCTCATGGAAAAGAATTCACTCCACAGATGACGTAGAAGAGCTGGTATATCACGAATGTAATCCATCAGCTAAACAAAAAAAAATATTGTATTTGTTATGCAACACTGGTACACCAACTGCATTCGGGATTTACATAATATTTATTTAAAGTTTCCTCTAATAGCTGTGGTTTTTTAATCACCCAGACAAAAAAAATTGACCTGTACACAATTAAATTCCATGCACAAAAATAATACAACAAAACATTTTTTGGTATAGGCCAGGGGTCTCAAACACGCGGGCCGCCAGAACATTTTGTGCGGCCTGAGATGTGTTTTGGAATTTTTAATTCAACGTGCGTGGCATTGTCAATCTAAATTTAATCCGGTATTTTATAAAATAATAAAAGTATGAGCTACCACTTATCTTCAACATACGATCAAAATGGAGTGTTTTATTAGAACTCCCGCAGTAAGCGGAGTTCTATTGTAATCGTTACCATAAAATATGAGTGTTAAGTCTGTTATTGTGCCTTGCGTCCCTCGGATTAACTTTAAAACTTCATTTGGCCTCAAGGGGAGTTTGAGACCCCTGGTATAGACCATTCTTCAAACATTGCATCCAACCCTTTTTTAACGTCGAATCATTTGTTAGCTTCAGCAATAGAAATATCTCTTCAAGAATTCCATATAATGTGATACCGTCATATTAACTGAAGATTACAACATTAACGCTTGCTAATGTAATTTTTTCTTGAGCTAATAGATTCTTAGAAATTTGCTTTCACCCTTCTATATCTCCGTTGTAATCCAAACTCATCCAACTGAAATCCTTTGAACATAATTTGGTACCTTTTGCTGGGTCAAATGCATGTTTACAGTTTACAATGAGTTATGAATGAGCTTTTGTGTCACTATTGTGGAAAATGTTTTAAAACACTTGGTTTGGCTAATCATTCAGAGTTACTGCTTAATTAATGGCACAATATTTAGCTGTCATTCATAACATATCTAAAGGATTCATAGGAACGGAGAATTACAGTGGGAAAGGACAACTGCACCTTGCAATATCCTCTCAGCTAGTATGTGAGAAATGAGACTTACTGGTCTTGGCTGACCGGAAAATCGCCTGTTGTATTCGTTAATATTGCTTACAGCGTCTCTTCCTGCTTCCGAGTTCACGGATTCAGACGAGGGAAAGTTGCGTAGCAGGAGAGATACCTGTTGCCTGCAAACTGGACAGTGAACCGCCCCAAGCCAGTTACCATGCCTCCAGTATGCAATTATGCACTGAGCTAAAGTTTTAGAAAAATGTATACTAATGTATTGAACATTCAAGCTGTGTTTTTTGGGGGGTTTAGAAAGTATTTAGATCAATATTACTCGAATAAAATCGAAAGATTTTTGCTCACAATTGTTACTAACTGAGCAGATGTATGACTAATTTTAGCTAAGGCTTTGCAGTTGTTTTATATTTACCACAAAAGAGATGACCGCAGTTTGTTTCGATAGGCAACCTTGCATCTTGCAAGCAAATCGGACAACGTTGATCGCTGTAGTAATGATTCCTTGTGTCTCCATGCTCCTGACAAAACGTAAAGTGAATACTATAATAATATTCAGACATACAGAGTGTGACTATTCGTATGAATAATGGATTTTTAATGTAAATGTTATGTTTTTATTTTAAAAAAGGCTATACAGTAAGTCCTCTAGATACGAACATTCGTATTACAAACTTTCGCCGATATGAACACGGCCGCGAACATTAAAAATTGAGTAAATGGTGTAGTTCGCGATTCCATCGCTTGGCGCGTGATTGTCAATAACAACACACATCTCCCAGTCTCCTCAGTCACGTGTGGTCTATCTCATGAAGTATTTGTTCTGTGTATTAAGTGATTGTTATCGTGTTTGTATAAAATAATTCAGGGATTTTTTGGACCCAGAATGGCAGGAAACAAAAGAAATGGTAGTGGTAGTGGTATTTACATTGATTTGTTTATAAGTGATTGTTGGGAGTTGTTGGATGGGAACCGATGTGGCTGTATAGGCATTACCTGTGTATTTATTTTTATTGTGTTGGATTTACGAACAATTCTAATTAGGAACAACCTCTTGGAACGTAACCTGTTCGTATGTTGAGGACTTACTGTATAGCATAAGACATTCAATATATTTAGTTGATAAGCATTAAAGGACACTTTATCTGCAATTCTTGTCAATTTGAAATTATTACCTAGATACACAAATGCTAAGCATATGACTAACTTGAGATTAGCTATGCATGAATAAAACATAAGAAAATCAATTTGGAGCGACTCACAGGTAAACTGTCATCCTCATCCTCATCCTCATTTGATAAAGTGTCTAATCCTAAATGACTCCGTGCAGAATTTACTCTCTCCTGGTTTTCCGGATGAATATCCTGATTGATACCAAACCACATTTTCCTGGTGAGAGAAATGAAACATGGAAAATTAGTATGCCAATTGTTTTTTGATAGAAATACCATTACCATTCATGTCTCAAACAAAAGGTTAATAAGATAGAATCTGTGACTGGAAGCCCCTGACAGGATGTTGTAATTAACCTGAGCTCATGCACTGATAATTATGTTGTTCAGGAAGCAATTGATGACTGCTGAAGCTGAACCGTGGAACTAGTGCGAGCAAAGCTATGCTACTTTTCATCCAAATTACAATAAAACTCCTAGGTTTGGAATATTTTAAAGCACACACAAGCACCCATTTATACAACATTGAATACGAAATCTGATTTATAAGGTTTGGAATGAAGAGAGACCAGTTTCCCAGACAACATTTCACATTTATGAACTAAATTGCTTTAATATTCACGATCAAATGACGCCCTAAAGTGCAATATTTAGTGTTACCAAGTGTATGAAGATGGCAATAGAAAAATCCTCATGATACAAAACTTGCATTTGATTTCATACTCACTTTGGCTTGCGTTCAGAGAAACTAAACTAGAAAAAGGCCAATGCGCTAACAAATGTTGAGCCGCCCTTTACAATACCGTAAGAGCACTAAAGGCAGATTCAAGCTATTATATTTCAGAGATGGAGGAGAGCAGTTGTTGAACCTATGGCTACCATAATTCACCCTACCCCTTATTCCTCCGCTAGTAGCCTGTTCGACAATCATCGATAACCTGGCAGGCAATGTTGTCACTACATGGGGGGCACTACGTGTTCACATTTGTATCACGTTTTGAACATATACAGTTCATGTATTAGCAAGGTTTCCAACCCCACTGTACATATAATGAACTAAGAGCCAAAGATATTTTACATGTAGTTGAGTTACTCGTCGGCATAGCAGCGTAATAAAGTTTTTCTGCTTCAGGGTTACTTCTTTGGACTTCAGTAACCATGTAATTGCTATCTCAGCGCAGAAACACCTGAATTTCGTTCAATAAATCCATCTCACTAAGTCACCAGCACTTATGTAATGGTGAGGAATTAAGTCTTCTATCGGCATAGTGCCACAGTAAATGAAAAAAATTCCCTCAGTGCAATGGCATGCAACTTTTTTTGCTTCAGTGTCACTGTATCATTGGCCCGGCGTACCTCCGGTCTGAGATTCATATGGAGTGCATGTTGGCCCTCCACACCAGTAATAATAGACAGAGATTGTCTGTGCATACACACATTAAGTTTAAACAGGTGGAACCCAACACCAAAATCAATTTGAACAATAATAACATCACACCATTAAGAACATTTTGATGTTATTACGTGAGGAGTCGTCAAACGTATGACTCACCGCATAAACAAAAGGGTTACCGGAACGAGAATGAGGATAAATGTTGATATTGCAATAATAACCTCATCACCAACTCCTTCCAAGTATGATCCTGTTGAACTTCTTTCTGCTGCTTCCATCGCTGGAATTTCTGCTAAGAGCCTTTCGGGCACACATTAAAATGCAGTTAGAAATAAAATCATGAAATTCAGCTCCCAATTCCAGTTACCAATGCTAGTCTAAAATCTACTTTCGTTAAAGTCAATCTGATCACATACAGGACCACTGTCAATCTGGCAGAATAGTTGGTTACAATTCAGTAATTCTGAAACGAGAGAAATCCACTTATATGTACAGGACAGGTCGGGTCGAACCAGCAGCAGCAACCTTTAACCCCGTAGCTAACTTTGGTTCCATGCTGTGAAATATATCTCGGAAATACCGGTACATACATACAGATATCACAATTTCAATTGAAATATAATGACCTAGTCGGCATTCTGAAAGAAAAAATACTGTTTATATTAATGAACTCTATCACACGTATACTGATCATAAGAAAGAAGCTACGGCGCCAGTGATAGTAGGCTGAATCAATCGACCGTAAACGTTTGTTTTATACGCGTGAAATTTACTGCAGTGAACCTATCACACAGTTCGCTAGCACATAGTTTTAGGCGACTATGCCAATTATGCCCAGAATATTAAATAATTAATTACTCCGATTTTATTTACGATAGAGAACTAAAATCATTTTATTTATTAAATTTTGATGTCTAGCATCATCCTGCAATAAAAATTTACCCAACCCAAATAAATTTTTACCCAAAAAATCGTCTATCACCCTCCGGACCCCACACGCCTGGACAGTTGGTGTGTCAAACTGAAACTTGGCCAAAGTCTTTTTAACGATGACCGCAACAATTCCTGAAAGTTTCGTTTTTTAATTCGCGCAAAATCGAAGGTAATTCATGTATCGAAAATACCCTTTTTTGACCCAAAAATTAAGGTTCGTCCCTTCGGGCTCCATGGGCCCTCACAATTAGTGTGTCGAACTTAAACCATGTCAGAAATATTTATATCATGCATGCATATCTGCATGGCGTAATCGTTCATACTATCATACCATTTTGTACGAATGGAAATATTTTCCAGTCTTTACGTTACGATAGCGTTGTGGCGTAAATATACAATAATAACAATAATCTAAATGATTCAATGAAAGGAAAATCTACCTACGATACGAGTAAAAATTTGGCCAATGTCTTTTATCTCAAAAGACACAGTATATTATCTTTTCGCTTTAGAAGAAGCGAAAAACTAGCGCTAGTGCTACGATATGATATCTTCTATTATTGATAATGGGGACCTTAGCGAATGTGTACACCCGATCGGCGAATTTCGCATACATCTCCCTAATATAATCGATCGCTTCACCGCAAACCAATTTACGCCACAACGCTGTTGTAACGTAAAGACTGGAAAATATTTCCATTCGTACAAAATGGTTACAAGATAGTATGAACGATTACGCCATGCAGACTCTTGAGGAACTATTTCATTGCGTTGGATTTATACGTTTGAGCATACGTTTACGCACAGCGTGTTAGCGTTTTATAACGGGAAGTTAACCTTCCAGACTTCCTGATGTCGATTTATTTTTGTAACGTAAGATTCACGTACAAGAATCAATGTTGATGAATAGGACATGCAACACAATTGATGTAGAAACAATACGTACATCTCAAATACAAGTCTACTGTACAACTGCTCCCGCTGATCTGTGTGAGGATTTATTCTCTACAGGTATCACCGGACGTTTAAAATGTAGATTGTGTTACACGTCGTTAATTTTTCCAGTATAACGCTATATTATCTAAAAAAATCAATACGACACTGCTAGCGATTGTATTTAGAGAAATTGTAATAAGGTTTAAATTTGACAACGCAATTGTGATGGCTCACGGGGCCATATGGGGATAACATGATTTATCTTGCGCCAGAAACGGTCATTTCGAGACGTGAATTAATATCTATTTTGCGCGAAATTTGAAACGAAACTTTCAGGGATTGTTCTGGACACTATTACAAAAATTCTGACGAAGTTAGAGTTTGACACACAAACTGCAAAGGCCCGTGGGGCCCAAAGGAAAAAGCATAAATTTCTGCGTCGAATAAGGGTATAGGGAGTTGAATTGTACAGGGAACTGATTTTGGTAATGTTGTAACCAAATAGTAGTGGAGAACATAACGATAACGGAATATGTTATGTAGTGATGATATATTGATGTATAATGGTGGGAGACTGTGAAGCCCTAGTATCACTTCCTAAACATGATATTTGACGGTGGGAAATGTTACTGTATGTAGGCTTACAG
>QRAM01000100.1:42302-112400 GCA_013436055.1 Halocynthia roretzi
AGTTGTTTGTTGACACAACACTATATAATAAAGGGGGGTTCAAATAATTGGGGCTGTGGGACAGATTTTTGGCACATTTGGCATAAAATTTAATATGGATATAATTTTTTTTCTACAACATTTTAAAATTTTATTTTTATTGCAGGATGTTGCTAGACATCAAAATTTATTAAATAAAATGATTTTAGTTCTCTATCGTAAATAAAATCGGAGTAATTAATTATTTAATATTCCGGGCATAATTGGCATAGTCGCCTAAAACTGTGTGCTAGCGAACTGTGTGATAGGTTCACTGCAGTGTGAAATTTGCAAAGGATCGGTCGGTCAGTTGGTAAGTTCGTGTCGAATTCTTAATAACAACCATAATGGACGATGAAGCAGAGACGTACCGGCTATGGAGAATAAGGAAAACCGTAATGCAGGTCTATATAAATATATATATATATATAGAGAGAGAGAGAAATTAACGTGTATGTGTGATTTGCACACGCAGAATGGAACATGTATGTGATGACGTCACAGGAATACAGAAAAATCATAAGATTGTGATTGGAGTATTTGACTGTAATTAGTTCGGGGGGGGGGGGGTGTGTTGATGATACGAGCCTGTGAATAGAATTGAAGTGTACATACAAAAACGTGTATTGATTTATACCTACAAAGAGGCATCATTTAACCGAAGTATTACGTTTGTTTTTACGCGATCTTCTGAGTATTGGACGAAGATAGCGGTGTTCCTCCCTGTAATCAGGAGTGTATTTGTAGCGGTTCAAACGACAGAGTACAAACTAAACTAACAATAAACTATAACAATAAACTGAGTCGCAACATTGGTGACCCCACACAAAGGTGAACCGCAACAAGGGCACTTCTCGGACGTAAATTGGCATCGATTTTTAGTGAAATTAGAAAAAATGACTTTCAAGGATTGTTGATGTCACTCTTAAATACATTTTGACGGAGTTTGAGTTTTATACCGTAACCATGAGGGCCCGCAGGATCATTAGATTGTGTTACACGTCGTTAATTTTTCCAGTATAACGCTATATTATCTAAAAAAATCAAAACGACACTGCTAGCGATTGTATTTAGAGAAATTGTAATAAGGTTTAATTGTGCGCCAGAAACGGTCATTTCGAGACGTGAATTAATATCTATTTTGCGCGGAATTTGAAACGAAACTTTCAGGGATTGTTCTGGACACTATTACAAAAATTCTGACAAAGTTAGAGTTTGACACACCAACCGCAAAGGCCCATGGGGCCCAAAGGAAAAAGCATAAATTTCTGCGTCGAATAAGGGTATAGGGAGTTGAATTGTACAGGGAACTGATTTTGGTAATGTTGTAACCAAATAGTAGTGGAGAACATAACGATAACGGAATATGTTATGTAGTGATGATATATTGATGTATAATGGTGGGAGACTGTGAAGCCCTAGTATCACTTCCTAAACATGATATTTGACGGTGGGAAATGTTACTGTATGTAGGCTTACAGAGAATATAGAGATACGCCTACTAACGAAGCGGCGGAGTGGATAGGAATAGGTCTCCGGACATGGTGAGACAAGGAGCAAAGGGCTATTGTGGAAATAAGTCTCGTCATCAAACTTGTCATCAAACAAGAAATTGACTTGAATTTGAATTAAAAGAAAATATATTTTTAAAAGGAAGTTGAACGTTAAATATTATTCTGCTTGTCTGACTTAGCATGGGAAATTGGCAGTATCGCATCAATAACCTCAGCGTAGAACTACAAATACTTTACGGTTGTGTAAAGTAGGACATAAATTTGAAATTCAGGTCACTTTATTTTGAGGTAAAATAATTCAAACACCTGTTACCCCAACCCCAAACGTCGAACCGGAAAGTAACTATATCATACCCCTCATCCTAAACTTTAATTCGGGAACATCCTTTTTTTCTGTTTTTATACAGATACACTGAAATTACCATACATTAATTGATTATGTAATTTTAAGATTCAATATATAATTTTAAGTTACAGATTGAATGAATTTTTATGTTTTTACATTTAGTTGTGTCACGATCGAGGATACCTTGTTACTCAGCATGAATTGGATCAAACCTTGGAGGAATTCAAAGATGAATTTGGGGATAAACCCAGTGAACGAAGACCAGCCAGACAAGATTTAACTGTCTTAGTCGCTCACAATGATGACCCAACCGAACAAATGTTCGTTTTCTTTCCAGGTGAATATTTAATATTATCTATAATATTCTTGCACAATACCCAATGACATAGAGTGGGGTCTCAAGTGCAGTAATTTTCTGCTTAACTTATTTTTTATTCTCAAAAACAGAGGAACCGAAAGTTGGAATAAAGAATATCAAAATGTACTGCCAAAGAATGCAAGAAGAAAACATACAAATGGCAATTATTGTGGTGCAACAGGGCATGACACCATCAGCCAAGCAATCGCTTGTTGACATGGCCCCTAAGTATATTCTGGAACAATTTCTTGAACAAGAACTCCTCATCAATATTACAGAGCATGAGGTAACCATTTAATTATTTCAGTTGTGTGTGATCAGCATCAGAGCTGTTCTTAAGTGAATCTAAACAGTTTGCGAGTCGCGAGTCATAGATACTTTTCCTTTGTATTGCAAATCCTAAAAAATCCTGAGGCAGTCACAAGGCCTCTGCTTTCAACAATAAGGGATACTTGGCATTATTGTTTTGGAAATTACAAAGGAAAACTGTTATATCTCCTAAAATATCCCTAAAATTTATATGTAGTTGCAAAAAAGTGGGGTCTTGTCCCCTTTATTTTTCAGTAGTAGTGCAAAAATTGACAAAAGTACATGCATATTGAATTCAATTCAAAGTATCAACATTACTCATAGCATTATTTTCGGTAACTAACTGTTCAAGCGCATTTGAATTTTCTTTGTATGCAGGTTGCCTAAAGTGCACCAAGCATAAATAAACATTGGTTTTGATAAATCGGGGCTTACTAGATTCCTGTGTTAAAAGTGTCACTGTTGACGGACATCCTAAAATTCAGTATTCGATTGTGATATCCTCTATTCGTTCAGAAACTAAGTTAAGTTGATCTTGTCTTCTTTCAGCTTGTTCCTGAACATGTTGTATTAACGGCAGAAGAAAAATCCGAATTGTTAGCAAGATACAAACTGAAAGATCATCAGCTGCCAAGGATCCAAGCCGGAGATCCAGTTGCTCGTTATTTTGGCCTGAAACGTGGTCAGGTGGTAAAAATAGTGCGACCTAGTGAGACAGCTGGGCGTTATGTAACATACAGACTCGTTCAATGATTTTAACTATGTTGATCGACAGTTAGAAATCAGTATAGTTGGATGATACTGTATGCGTACAAGTTGTTTTTTGTAGCAGTTCATTTAAAACTGGCGATTTGAGTCTTTAGACGACAAACCACTAATGAGGGATGAGTTCATCAAAATATTTCAACAAAGTACCTCTTCCAGGCATAGTATAAGAGGCATAATTGAGTAATTGAGTGATTTTATTACATTTTGATCAGAAAAAAAAGCTGACTCAACTTCAACTAACTGAAACTTAAGGAAAGAATAAAAATTGTACCTCTAAACAATGTACTGTACCTAATCGATTACTATATAATTGCAGAGCATTATCATAATTTTAAGAGAGCCTGCTATAATTTTACATCTGTTTCACCTGCTTTACATTGTTTGGTTTGGAAGTTGCCTTTTATATTTTCGTATCCACCAGCTCTAGGGTGTTCTCTCCAGAAGCCCAGATACGTTTCTTTAGGTTAGTGGAGTCACTCTAATTCTCACCAAACCATTTGTAATATATGAACAAAGAGCTAAAAGCTAAAAACCACATGCTTCCAACAATTGACAACAGGTGTGAGAAAATGTTGTGAGAATTGTTCACATGCACACACATAAATTTTATTCAATTCTTTATTTATATAGATTCACAACTGGACTCAGTAATAAAACTTCTCATAACTGTGTAACAATATGCATGCATACTTGGCTTGTATGCTTCTAGTAGCAAATGTAAGAGTAGATCCGACAGTATATAATATAAGCATACAAGTATTTTGCATCTTCCTGCAACTAGTCTTCTACATTTTGAAGGGTAAGTACATAACAGTCCATACAAATTTAAAGGTTATTAATACAAGGCTAACTGCTATAAAGAGCATTGTGAAATTGCTTGAACTATGCTCTTCAAGACAGATTTGACATGTATGAAAGGCATATCTAATAACATAAGCATGAAACCTACAATAAATATTCCACAACCATTCTTAGGCAAGACAAGTCAAAATAGCAATATTATTTATTTGTAATCTAACACAGGGTGGTCCAAACGCTGGCACGCGGGCCACATGTGGCCCGTGGACATATTTTGTGCGGCCCGCCGATCACTCTTGGCATACTATAGTTTTCTAGACTCTAGCTTTACCTACTAACTTCGAGTTGTAATAACAGGCGATGAACTACTGTAGCAGAGCAATAAAGAACATGGACTTATTGCTGCAGTAAGCTGTGCGTTACTTACTATTTAAGTCCCACTCTAACCGTGCCAGCTCAGTATCAGCTACTTGTAAAATTTTATATGCTACTCAAATGCTAATTAAAACATGCAAATTCTTGATAGTTGAAAGGGAGTTGTGTTGCCTTATTTAAAGGGTCGACTTATCCGCGAATCGTCTTATATACATTAATACCTCGTACTACGTTACTAATTGGTTCCAAAAGCCGTGGAGTTTACCCGTATGCAGCCCGCAAGGTTTTCCTCAAATCTTTTGTGGCCCTTCATGCCCACAATCTTAGACCACCCTGATCTAACACATTGTAAAACAACTAAATGCAAGATAGTAAGGTTGAATGCAGATATAGAAACAATTTTGTAGACTTCTTTTAAATTTTGGCAAGACCCTTTCATGTACTGGGTAGTTTATTGCATCTTTACTGTTTTAAATATTTGATATGGGGGTAGGCAGACTTAAAAGTCAATGTTACTGTGAATTTTCACAAATCAATGAAAGCTCAATATTGTTTTCCTAATAATTTCCAAACTCTGTTCCAGTTGTTTGTCACTAATGATGAGAGGCGGAGCGAGACGAATAATATTGTCATGAGTTGGTTTAGCCAGCATTCCGTTGTCTCGTAGACGAAGGCATACTTTCCAAGCATTGTAGTCTATTGGTTACAATATAAATATGAGATCAAGAGGTCAACTTTGCCAACCTTACAGTTGGAATACATAAGTCCTTATTAATTCATTATTGTCCTGCAGTAAGACTAGTCCTCTGTCATTGTTAATAGATTTTCATATATGCTTTTAGAAAATTCCATTGTAGTCAGTTTCTCTTACGAATGTGAAAGTGGGCTGAATACAGTGCCTAAGAAATTTGTGTACTTTTCCCAAATTCAATTTGTGTCCTGATTGTTGAGTGTAGATATCTGTGTTTTGAATCAGCCATTCAAATGATGGGGAAGCAAATGGAATTTGAAGTATAAAATAACATTTCATAAGTGTATTGTATTTATAAGGTATAGTAGTCGTTACTGTGGTAGCTGGTGCTTGTTATTAGATCACTAGCAGAACAACCAAGCCATGCTAAGCCTTAATCCAAAAACTCTTAGGTATATTCACATTCTCTTTGTCCGCCAAGGGAGTTAGAGCAACGAAATGAAAATTATGAAAAAAAAAGAATAAAAGCCGGCCTTGATTATAAGCCGCACGAAATGATGAAAAAAGAGCCGCACTAGAACATAGGGTTGCTTACCTAAGCCTTTTCGATCATTTTTCTACAGCTGTATCGGATGAAATTACCGTCTCGCGGAATATAGGGAGTATTCTGGAATAATCTTGGGTATACTCAATAAACCTTTTGATTATATTCTGTCTTTAATATCACATGTTCGTTGCCTGGTTGTCTACGGAATTAAGGGGTATGTCCGGTATAGTCTTGTCAGTCAAATTTAGTCTTTGTTCTCACAACATGGTCGTGCTTTTCTCTAGTTTAGTATTGCTGCTAGTCATACGATATTTGGGCGGCAATTCTGCTTGCTTTTAAGGATTAGATAGACTTGGTAGTTATGGTATTTAATTGTTTCTAGAGTGTTGTCGCTAACGTTAGAAATCACTTGTAATTAGTGCAATTCGATTTGTGATTTGTATATTCACTGGAACATTCGCGTATCAACTTGGATTTTAGTGAATAAAGTGGATCCCTACAACGGCAATGTCACAAACAGCGGACAATATGAAACTTTCAAGAAACTTTTTATTTATTTTAATATCGCCGTACCATCGACTCATCCATTTGAAACTTTCGGCCTGTCGCTCGATTAGAATGCTTTTATGCAAACTTAACGACTTCCATTTTAAATTCCACAGTAGATGCACCCCTTTTACTCATTCTTAAACACGAGCTATTGCAGTTTGAACGTTAATGGTATGGTATGGTAAGGGAAAAATGTAAGGCGCGCGAAATGATGAAAAAAAACACAATATACAGTAAAACCTCGTACTACCATTGTCCGAGCAACTTGCTTTTCGAGCCGCTATTCGTGATTATTTTTGTACGGCGCGCGGAATGATGAAATGAAACCATATAAGCCGCGGCTTATAATCGAGGAAATGCGGTATACAGTTGAACCTCGATAAATCGGACCCCGATGCAACGGATTTCATATACAACGGACAAAATCTGCTAGAGTGAATATCTCGTCCGAACGTTTAAAACTCCCGGGCGAAGCGAACCGAGACCGGGCGGCGCGCACGTATTGTTAACAAGCGTCGGTTTCCCTGATTGTTGTGCGTGTCCTCATAAATTACGTTGCTGTGTGTGACAACTCTACCATTCAGTGCGAGGCAAGCAGTTGAAACTTGACACATTTTTAAACGCACGGCTCCTGAACCCCAGCCTTCCACCAGCAATACTTGATAACGGTTCTAACAATAAGATTGTGATTTCATTGGCTGCTTATAAGTTTGTAGCATCAAGATTGTGTTGAATCAACACTGTTGATGATACGAACCTGAAAATATATCTAAAAGTACACAGGCAATAAATTGTGTGTTTATTTATATCTTACTTGTGAACATCATTTAATCGTCGTATTACGTTTGTTTTTACGCTTGTTTTTACGCGACCTTCCGAGTATCGGACGAAGATAACGAAGTTCCTCCTTGTAATCAGGAGTGTATTTGTTGTGGTTCACACCACAGAGTAAGAAACAAACTAACACTAAACTCTCATCACACCAACCGAACCAGAGTAATAGCTGAACCTAGTTCTGTATTTTTTGTTTATTTTCGACCCCCCTCGGAAAATTTCGCTATAACGGACAACTGCTCCACCCTATTAGTCCGTTTTATCGAGGTTCAACTGTATATATATATATATATATATATACATGGATCATAACTAAGTAAGTTATTTTTCAGCCCCCTGCTATGAAATATTGCAACATTTTTTCTGCAACAGCACTGCAAACCTCGCAGCTAGCTGTATTATGATATGGTCTTAGGTAATGGCATAAAGATATATGTTATATGATAATGATATATGACTATTATGGTTACGTACCAGGTGTATCTTTAATGACTATTGCATTTAAAAGTCCCTTTCCTCTAACATCTGTAACTATTTCATTTGGCAGTTTTCGCAAGCTATCTCGCAGGACTCTTCCAAGCTTCTCGGAATTCTCAGATAGTTTTTCATTAAGGATGACCTATAAAATGGGCGAAATTAAGCTATAAATAAAAACTTATTATATTAAAATTGAATTATCACCACCTAACACTACATACATTCAATGCAGCTATAGCAACTCTACATGCAATGGGGTTTCCACCATAAGTAGACCCGTGTTCTCCTGGCTTAATGGTAAGCATCACTTCATCGTTCGCCAAGACAGCAGAAACGGGATACATGCCACCAGAGAGAGCTTTTCCTATAAAAATAAAAAATTAAGACGATGAATTACTCCCAAAAAAATCATATTCTTGAATAGCAATATAAAGATACAAGAACTCAAATCAGGGGTGAGCTGCATTTTTTATGCTGAGATATACAGTAAATGAATTTCTGCTAATTCTCATTTATACCAGATCACACTCATTTCATGGAAAATCATACCACTGAATGCAATTCATTTGAGAAAGTATATTTACATTAAGTGTATTGATAATACTATTATCTTAAAAAAACATCCATACTTATAGCAAACAAAGCTCCAATTTTCATTAAGATTAATAAGCATTCTTGAATACAAACAAAAACCTACCTAATATAAGAATATCCGGAGTAACTTCCTCATGATCAACAGCCATCATTTTTCCTGTTCTTGCCAAACCAGTTTGAACCTGGAATAAAACAAGTTAAAACTAATTTACTATTGCGATTACTGAATTATTTTTTCCATTAGTTTATATTCTGTACTCACTTCATCAGCAATCCACAAAACATTATATTTATCACACAGGTCCCGTATTCCCTTCAAGTAACCGTCATCTGGAACTACAACACCAGCTTCACCTTGTATGGGTTCCACCATGAATGCTGCTGTGTCAGGATTCTGCAGTTCAGCCTGTAGAAATTTTTATCTTAATTAAATACTATGAACGTTGCATTATCACTAATTTATTTTAACTTGTAATCTAATGTACACATCGACTCCAAAGTCACTATACAGATTGATGCCTATTTTTCTTTCCAGATTTTCGTTCATTCTCAGCTAACTTGGGCCTAAATCAAAAGGAGTCTGAGAGTTCTTTGGTTAAAAAAGCTTTAATTGGATCCCTATTATTATGGCAATGACCCTAACATTAAAACATGTGAATTCTAAATATCACTCCCACAATTTAACAATGAGAGCAGTACGATTCGAGCCTCACATGGCGATAAGCTGATAAGTGGAAAAACAGAGAAAAGAAGTCTGGTGAGACATGGAATGTAAATATACTGATTAACTTTTCGAATATATAAGATTGTGTTTTTAATGCTTGCTAGTGAAGAAGCAAATTACAAATATCAATATTGAATGGATGGTGAAAAAATCAGGAATACAGACATAAAACTGTGTGATTGATTGTAATAAGCACCGTTTATCCTCTCTCGTCAGCAAGAGTGTATATGTAGCGGTTTACACGGCAAAATTAACAATAAAATAATAATTCATATCAGCCAAACCAGAAACCGTTACACTCCCACTAAATAGATGATATTCACGCTAAGTTCATGGAGACTAGACATATGTGAACGAATGTCTACCTGTCACTTCCAAATGCATGCCCACACTGTTTGATTCAAAGAAGAAATATTTGCCATAACAAATGATCATAGTATAAAATAAAAATTCTACAAGATTAAGGTGGAAAAAATGTTATTTTAACAAATCGTAAGGGTTCATTAGTAGGTATTATAGTGTCATTGATTACTATAGGAAAAGTCTTGAATAAAAGCTCACTAAAATTATAGAGAGCATACCAACCTCAAGAGCTCCCAGATCATTGAACGGGATGACCGAAAATCCTGGCATGAAGGGACCAAACCGTTCATAACACGTTGGATCAGTAGAAGACGAGATAGCTGAAAGCGTTCGGCCCCAAAAATTGCCACTAGCGAACACGATACGTGCTTTGTTCACCTTTATGCCCTTGCAGTCGTATCCCCAACGTCGTGCTAGCTTGCATGCCGTTTCACCAGCTTCAACCCCTGCAACATAATAGAGTAGCTGAAAAACTATTATCAATAGGTAATAAACTATTCAATGTTTCCGTTAATTTTTAGTAGTCAGTGTGCGCAAAACAATTTTTTTCTAGCGACAAAAATATGTGTGCATTGAATGCTTGTGCATATATATTTTTCGGAATTATTCTAAGATAATTTTGACACAGCTAATCTCTCATGACTAATAAAAGTACCCGCATGCTTAAATAGAATACAAGTACGATTTCACTATATGAAATAAAATACATAGTTGAGATTTTACCCTATTTGTGTAAAACGTCCGTGTGTACGTACACTCGAACAGCAGTGACTGGGAAAGAAATTAGAGTTGTCTGAAGTATAATGAAAGTAACAAACTTAAAATGTCGCCGGGCTCACCAGTATTCATTGGCAAGACTTTATCATAACCCAAAAGCCCTGTGATGAATTCCTCATATTCGCCAAGCGCATCCGAGTAAAACGCTCTTGAAGTCAAACTCAGCCTTTCTGCTTGATTCTAAAGCAAAAGACTCAACCATCAACCAATGTTTTATTTACAGATATATTTGTATGTCTGAGCCTGGCATAATAAGTGATGAATTCAAAGAAACAAATAGCCTGGAATCTATGTAGTTTCCATTGCTCAAAAGGGACAAGGAATTTTTCAACAATTTTTATACTCCATTAAATGAGGAACTTGACATCATAAGAAATGGACCTCTATGCACATTGCAAGCTATTACAGTCGACACCGCTTAATGCATCCACCTCGGGCCAGGCGATTTTGGATGTAAAAGCGGTGGTTGTATTAACCGATGTCTACATATCAGTGTAGTTGTGTTACATTATATTCTACGCCAGTACAATCCTTACAGTACGATCCTTATCAAATTTAGCCCAAGTCTAAGACTGTTCAAGCCCAGTCTGTATGATTGTTCATAATCGGCTATTGTGACGAAAGAAATTGCCGTCCAGCGGAATAGGGAATTTTCTGGAATAGTCTTGGGTAGACTCAATAGCCTTGTTAATTGAATTTCTGTTTTAATACCACATGTGCGTTGCCTTCGGAATTAAGCAGTATGTCCGGTGTAATCTTAAGTTTGCTTGATAGACTTGTCAGTCATATTTGTTCTTTGTTCTCATCATAATAAAGCTTGTGCCGTTCTAGCTGTAAGACACTCAACATAGGTACACGGGACAGTCAAGCTTCAATCATTTCGCAACATCAACTCGCAGTCCCTACACCTATTTCCTCACAGTAAAGCAAGTATTTTCGTTCATTATAGGCCATATATTTCGTTCATTAAAGGCCATTATTTGTACACAGTAAAAACGATTTGCCTTCATGGGGAATCGAAAGTGGATGTATTAAGCGGGGTTTTTATAATGGGGAATGAATAGGAAAATTCCGTTCCAAGCAATTTGGATGCATTAAGCGGTTGGTTGTATTAACCGGGGATGTATTAACCGGTGGCGACTGTATCACATCACATACAATATATACAACACGATCAGCTGCAATTAATTTGCATGTATTGATTCATATTAGATCATGTTGACTATCACAGTTCCTATGGGAAAAATTATTATGATTCTGTTCAATAGATTTACCATATGTTAGTACTGCTAGATTTGTATACATAATGCAGGCTCTTATGAAAATATAAATTGCCTCTGGTGTGATGATTATCCTTAATTTTATATACTCTCATATTACATTCATTATTACTTAGGATTATTTGAGTATCGAGTATCATGTATATAATATTCTACTAACATCTGTTATATTGTCCATTACAAAAGAAATATGATATAAGGATGGATGGGGAACAAACATATCGAGAGATAAGTGAAATGTTTGAGCCGCAAAGTAGCACACGATCTGTTTAGATAATTCGTTTCCAAATAGCACTCAATATCTTCGAACTACAATAACCCTAAATCCTGTATTCACACTGCATTGTGATTGGCTGTGGTAGAAAGGTGTGTATTCGAAGGTTTACAGCATTGATTTTTCTCCTTGGGTTCTGGTATGAACTTGTTAGCAATTCTTAATAATTACAGCATGTGAATTCATTTACATTATGTTACAATTGGTCTAAGGAAAACTTTCCCTTTTAGTAATGATTCACAAAATCAGGACCTTTATAAAAAGGGACATGTCGCAAAAATATGAATTGCATGTAAAATTGACACATTCAATTCATGTCCCCATTCATCATAGTACTGTAGGTGCACACAGTTTGTTTGGCATAAAATAACACTTACACAACATACGTTTTTTGAATCACTGCTGGAAAACTGACATCTTTTGAAAGTATCTTACCGTTAAAGCTTCTAAAATTTTAGGATGGCAATGGCCTTGATTCACTGAGCTGTATGCACTCAGATAATCCATGTACCTGTTGCCTTCAACATCCCACACATAAATTCCTTTGCCTCTGGAAAGGGCAACTGGAATAGGTTTATAGTTGTGCGCTCCATATTTTGTTTCTCTCTAGATGTAAGATAATAATATATCTGAAATTATCTTCGAGATAGTTTTCAACAAGAATATACAGTGGTGATTACCAACCACAGATGGTGGATGGTGATTACCAACCGGAATCAACAAGGTTTTAATTCAACACTTTATAATAGGGATCCTCTCAGGGTATGAAATTTATGTTGCTCAAGTTTCACCCCCTAGGACTAAACTTGTTTGGTCCTATCCCCAAGTATCACAGTGGAAATAGAATACCAGGTTCCCACTCAACCTGTGGTTGGCACATCAATAATAAATTGATTATCAAATCATACAATTTGTTAACTTTATTTAGAACATAATTCATACCTCGAATACTTGTTCAGATGTAAGCCCTGACGGTGACTGTTGCCTTGCTACTACACTCTTCATTCGACTTATAATGCGCAGATGTGGATTCAATGCGTTCCTTGCCATCATTTTAATGAAGGATTCAGTGCAATCAAAATTAAATTTGGTTAAATTTGAATCTAGGAAGCAAAATATTGTGAATTTGTATCTGTTTTGTCTAATATCTGACGGAAAATGCTTTAAAAAAAGGTTAACTGCACTGTGTTTGTAGCAACTTGCTGCCACACGCACTGGTGTCATCCGACGATCCTCGTCCATAGAACTAGCGATAAAGAAGGGAGTAAATCATCATTCGATTTACGACAGCATTTTGCAAATTCAAAACAGACGAACTCTTGGGAGATTTTTTATGCCTTAAGACTCGGCTTATACGCAGACACATACCGTAAGAACTATGATCACAGGCAGGAAAATATGCTGTTGCACTACACTTCAACTGAACTCAACTAACCAATCGATTCCTGTTTCAACAGACTGTCGAACTAGAACGAACATTTGGGCCAATAGATTCCATATGAAAAAGCTTACGCAACACGCCTGTATTATTTCACTAAGTGACTAACATATGTTAGAGAAGCAGAGCTTATCCTCTCGTTAACCTCGCCATTAAAAAAAATAGAACGTGCTGTCGAACGTTCGTTGTACATTTTTTATCGTTCGGAGGGATAACACCTTTCCGGAGCGAAACGACAATCCAGTCAATCCAATGAAATTCTGTACTGTACACTGTACAGTACTATAATACAGGGATGTCAAACACGCGGCCCTCGAAGACTTCGACAAAATACAAAATAACAATATTTGCGTACATGTGATAAAAACATAAGTGATTGTACAAGAAATGAAGAGGTTTAATTAAGTTAAGTTATTAGTGTTTGTATTGCTCTGCCAAGTCCACTACACACATTGCTCTCTCATGTTTTTCTATTATTCATTTCTCCACTTCTATTGTAATTATTCTTATTACCTAATCTTTAGCACTTACTTTCTTCGGACCCGTGGTTAACACAAAGAATTAACACAGAATAAATCAAAAAAATACAAAAAATTCACTAGCACAAAACGCTTGGGATGTTACCGCTACGAGATAAGCACGTGAAATGAGCGAGTACAGGCTGCGCTTGGTGGGAGGAGCACAGTAAATTGAGCACGTGCTATTTAGAATTCTTAGAAATCGATGACGTCAGCTAACGACGCTATCTACAGATTGTAGGATCGGAATCACTTCAGAATCACAATCATTTCAGCCAACATGCCCGAACCCAGTTTGAAGAAAATAAAAACGACCTATGTAGATTTATATTTTGGCTGCTAAAGCGACCCTAAAAAGGATTTTATCCACTCCGAACCATGTTTTCTTTGCTCATGCTTGTTCAGGAATTCATCTTGCGTTTATGTGACCCGGCCTGTCGGCGGGCCGCATGAAAACCTTTGCCGGGCCACCTGCGGCCCGCATCAATCAACAGACCTATGATTGTTGCATAACCATTTCGTATAATAAAGTTGTTTATGACAATACAACAGTAAAAGCGTAATTCAGTAGTGAAACTACGAAAGATAAGATGCACTTAAGCGTTATTTGAATTTAATTCAAAATCAATAGGAAATTTGCTGCTGCTTCATTGACAATACGCGAGATAAGCTCGGCTAGATATACAAAACTTGTTTGGTTACGGCATGTCGCTTTATAATTGAAGTGAACAAATGACCATGTCTTTTCTGCGGACCGGTACGAAAATTAACGCGGACCGGCGGTTAAGAACCACTGATATGAAGGGTTGAAGACTTCACCATAACACCCATGAATTTCAATTTACTGTATAGTATAACGTTGTACTACGAGTAACCCGTTGTACGAGAGACTTGCTTTACGAACCGCTATTTGTGGGTACAGTGGATCCTCATAGTACGAGCGACTTATAAGACGAGAAACTCGCTATACGAGCCACCATTTGGGAATATTTTTGTTTCATACGACGAGTACAGATTCACAGTACGAGCGATCGTAATACACAATGGCAAGGTAAAGAGAGTCAATAAATAGCGTTTATCGATAGCTGTAGCTGACTCATCGATTTGTAAGAAAGAGAGAAAAGAAAGAAAGAGCACATGCTCAATTAACCGCGCTTTACTCACCAAGCGCAGTCTGCACTCGCTGGATTCACGTGTTTATTGCGTAGCGGTAACGTCCCGAGCGTTTTGTGCGTATTTTTGATTGTGCTAAGTGCTAAAGATAGAGGTGATAAGAAGAAAAAGCTTTAAGAAAATACCTTAAAATAGGCATTTAGCGTGTATTTTGGAGTAGATAGTAAATAATTTGAAGGCCGTCTACGTTATGCTTCACATATCCCAACTCAAATCAATTGCGCATAATACGAATACGCCTATTCTATCTTTCTAAGCAGGCAAGCGCGAATAGAGAAAATACATATCCGTGTTTACGCTTACTGGTATCATATATAACAGCTTGGTCGATTATGAGCTACGCGAATGTAGCTTGCTGAAGGACATGCAGATGGTCTATGCATAGTCTTTACATAAAGACTATGATCTATATCAACGGTGCACAACCTGCGGCCGTCGAGAAAAAATAATGCGGCCGTCCACATGTAATTCAAAATATAGGATTTGGCGGCTATGCTGGCGTATATTGAAGCAAAAAAATCAGACGACACGATGCGTCTCGCAATCTGGATGGTGTATTTGCTGTGCACAAGCGTTGAAGGTTGTAGTTAACACCTTGGCGACCGGACCACGTATATCTACGTTTGGCACTTGGGTATACCATAGACCGAATCACGTAGATTTACGTGCAAAACAAATACTCTCTCCCATTGTTCGTTTTGCTTCAATGTGCGTAGCCGTAAAGTGCTTCATTTGGGATATCCCTTCTCGTTTCAGATTGATCGCACGTTTCGGCAGCCTAGCAGGGCATCTGCAGCTTACAGCCGAGGAAATTGTTTAAAATGCGTTTAAAATGCGAATATTATACTTCCAAGTAGTCCTACATACTTCATAATTGGGCAGACAGCACCTTGCATGAGTCAAATACGCGATTATGGCGTCATAAATTATGATTTTTTTTCCGCGAGCCTTCGGCGCGCTCAACTTAGACATTCGCCCCCCCCAACTAAAATTCCTGCCTACGCCACTGCACTGGCGGCCGTACTTAATAGAAATAAACGTAATGAGGCCGGAAATAGCAAAAAGGTTGTACACCCCTGGTCTATATTATCACGATAAAGATTGATTTAATGGAAATATCTGGCGCCTGATAGTGGATAAAATCTAACAAAACAGGAATCTGTGGTTTTGTGACGTCACTCTTTCCGCGAACAAACTAGAAAAGCTAATCAACGTAGTCAGTAAGAACATATCAGCAGTTAGTTTAGACCAAAATCGGTATAATTACTGTATTGCATTGATTTCCAAAACATATGCATCATATATTGCTTTGGTATGATATTGTTATGAGTAATTTTCTTATATGTGTGCGCGCAGATTTCCCGATTTAACACTGATCCACTATTTTTCTTGTTCTAGTACAGTAATGAGAATGAAAATAATATCTGCAATTGTTATTGTTTTTCTTGCCTCCTCTGTAGCAAGTGAAGAACATGATAGCGACTCCATATTCAACGAGGCTCTAGAGTATTCCTCCGAATGTCAAAAAATCTGCAAGCAAACTTATTCACTTCATACTTATGATAAGGTATGATTCAGTTGAGGACCTATTTTTTCACCTCTAGTCTGCATATCCTTCCGACCTTACCATTTAAACCAACAAATAATCATTTTTTGTTTTCTTGTGTATTTTAATAACATGGAGTGGGCCGCACTAGTTAATATTCTAATGCTGTAGTATGTTCACGTGTCACTGTCCCTATCCTTAATCAATTGTAAATTAACCTTTATAAAATAACTCAAACTACACAATACATTATTGAGATATAGCTATATGTTTGCTTAGGTACTAGTGTAATAGTGTTGTCCCTTGGATAAGGATATGTTTAGTTAAATTAAAGTAGCTTAAGTTTGGGTGAAGAGTAGGATTATTGTTAACTTACTCTAATCCTCAGCAAACCTAGCCTAATGTAAGCTCACCTAACCATACTTCTGCAGTATGTACCTGTGCTTTGTGTTCAAGTTTTTGGACATTTACATTGCAAATGGAATACAACACTGTTACCATCTGGTTCAGATTGACATGTCTCTTAATCCAATTTTTATTATTTTTTCAGCCCAGCGACTTCAATGCATGTAGTCGTGGATGTCGTCTTTTCAGCATCTGCGAATGGTCTGTCGACGACAATGATTACAACAAAACCTTGGAATCCTGTTCAAATGGTGTGTATTCTGTGTATTTGTTGACAGGACTTAACAACATAGTGGTTCGCCTGACTGTTATCAGGGTCTTGAATCACTTGTAATTTTCGAAATGGTTCTATTCACAAAATAGAATAATGCATCTAGAAATTCCTGGTTGAATCGCAATTCTTTCCTTAATTATATTGTATTATTAATTAGATATTGTTTGCCTTGTGCTATACGAGGGAGTAGAAAATGAACTTTGATCATGGTGTCATTGGAACTTAAATTGTTAATTCTATTACACTGCATCTGTGATAAATAAACATACCACAGATGGAATGAAGTGGTTCGGAGTGACTAGTGGATTATTTTGTTACGGTAAGTTAATATCTTGCTATTCTATTATTAAACAGCTTGTGCAGAAGCCTATGTAGGTGAAAATGAAAGGGAACTCCTAGCTTGCAAATTTGGATGCCAATCTTCGATAGAACCCGCAAAAGGAAGGAAGGCTAAGGTTAGTATTAAGTTGTTGAAATATTTTTCACTCTTTTATCACAGGTGTTACAATATTTTATGTGGTTTTCAGTCCCATCACATATATTCAAAGGATGTATATTGTCTACGTTGTTGCATTTTAATCACATTGAAATAGAGTACAGCGGTGCCTCGTACTTTGACTTAATCTTTTCCAGGACGCTGTTCGAAATCTGAATTCCTAGGAATATTCTCTGACATAGCAAGGAATTTGAATCCACTGAACTTATGTTAATCAAGGGACTCATGCAATTAATTCAATACAATGAAATTCTGTTTTCCTTCATTTCAGCTTGAAGAAGAAGATCCTCACATTCAGCTCGTTATTGGGAATCCATTCTCGTCTCCATCACATCTTTTTTTTGAAAGTTTGAAAATGGATCCATTTGATGATTTCTTTTCCGAGGTTAAAAGCTTTTTAAAGTATCAGTTAAAAATTTATAAAATAAAGGATTCTGTCTGAACAGTAGTTACTCCTTATCCTCTTCTACTCTACTCTTATATGCTTCAGTCCCCCAAAAAATTAAAAATTCAGGAAATAACATTCCATAAGTTTAAACCACGCCAAGCACTCCATGCCCATGCTTCCCTATCAAACTTTTTAGGCATTACAACAAGGAATGAATGATGAACATAAAACGTGGTCACTCAGAATATACCGTATGCAAAACTCAACCGTGTAGTGCTAAACTCATTCAACCATTAAAATAAATGTGTAGTATGAAAAACTCACACAATGCAGTCACACCATCAGACAACAGAGTGGCACTGTTCTCATTCGTTACAGTGTTACCATCGGGATTGGATTATGAAAGTCATTGCTTCAATGGTGTGCAAAAGTGCAAGAATAGTTATGTTGCTAGTACTTCTCAAGCAAAGAGACGAGAATAGATATATGTTAAATGTATTTTCATTTTCATGACTTCTTGTGCATAATTCATTAAATAAACTTCACCATATGTATGTAGCGTATACAAAAACATGTACTGTACCCAATTGTAAATCATGTTGGATTCGTTCTTATTTATGATTACAATATCCGCAGTAGGTCTTGGAACGTATCCCCCGCGGAAACGGGTCCCTACTGTATATGGTAAATGCAAAGGTACAATATTGAGCTACACCTTTCAAGAATACCTGTGTTGTACAAGCGGTTTTTCAACTGAGCTTCACTTTACAGGTATCTAAACAGCCTCTGATGACACGAACAGATGATGTGATGCAGAATATACTTGGCTTTGCCTTCCAGCTCATGAACTTGGATTCTGTATTCCCTATAGGTGATAATAATACGGAGGAGATCATCATTATCAACGTAAGACACAATTATATGTGAAGTTTCATTTCAAAAATTAAATGTAATAACTAAGAAACCAAAGAGATATATGAAACCCCTTGACCGGTGAAGTCATGTGGAATATTAGATTGAAAATATTATTTTAGTATTAGTAGAGTATTCATAACTGGAAGAAAATTGAACGTGGCAAACTCAGGATGGTTCACGAAAAATAGATTTTTCAATTTCCTCTGTTGAACTGGCGGGCATTCACCATATCCCTTTTCAAATTAATTTATCTATCATTCACAAAATATCATAAAAGGGTGTGAACTAAATGATAAAACTTTTTGATTTTTGATTTCTCTTATCCATAATAATCTCAATGATTGTATCACATTATTGAGACGTTTCGGCTCATTTCTGAGATTTCAGTGTTGATGAATCTTTAAACTATTTTCTGTATATAGATCATCATCAAATTTTATTTCAATAGCTTATGTTGACTTTTGTATATTATTCAACAAACATGAGTCTACAGATTTTTGCATACTTTTGCTCACAAATGAATTATCATACATAAATGAAAACAGGTTCTCTCCCAGTGCGAGTAAAAATGTAGAGAAATTTTTGGAATAAGTATTACAGGGTAGTCCAATTGCAAGAATATTGCGGCCTATAGAGTAAGGAAGTATGGAAATACATACAAATATGTATGTATGTAAATACATGGCTTCTGTACGTATGAAAACTAAGTTTAGTACAGGGACTAGCAGTCCCAACTATTGTACTATTTTTGATTGTGTATGACAAACTTATTTCTTTGAATTGAGAAATTTCGATCACGAGATGGTTTGTAATCATTTTAAAATCACGCTTAGTTTATATTCAAATATCCTGAAATTTGACTTGAATATATCTCTGTGTAGAAAGAATTTTTAGTATATATACATAGAAAGAATTTTTCAGCTCATTCTCGTACCACCCTGCTATACTACATTGGAATACACACATTTTTCATGTTTAATTTTATGATTTTTTTAGTTCCATTCTCCTGAAATTAACACACATCACCCAATAGGGAAATTAGTGGAGCTTCGAACAGACGGCAACGATATCGGTTCTAAGACAACATTGGATGTTGAGTCGAATTTGCAAACTAACCTGTATGGGTATGTGCAGATTCTATGCTGGTTATGATTCTTTCCATATGCTGTGCCAGCTGTTATACTGTGGTGTGTAGAACTATTAATTAACTATGTCATACTCCCGTTTTTCTAGTGAATATAATATCCTAGCTATATGAGTCGTATGCTGTGTTTAGCTGATAATTATTATGCTACACAGCAGTAAATTGGTGCAAGAATAATCATTTTTTCTATTTGATTTGATTTTATCAGGTGGTATAAATTGAGAATGTTGCTGGGTTATTTGGTGCTTGTGCAGGCTTGTCTACAGTAGTCTCACTATGCTATTCTGTTTTATGTATAAAAAAAAGTATTTTCTCCCCTTAGCTGGTAACATCAGACTATGGTCATCCTTCTTTGAAATTTTAGAACACCTCCTTGGCTACAGTAATTCTATGCTCTACTCGTGTTTGCTTCAAATAATTACAACAATTTTTTTTGCATTTGCAAAGGAACCATCCAAGAATTAAGGATTTTGATTTCGATCGTGAAATATGGATTCCTGAATACAGTGCAGAATATGACCACTATGATAACCCCTCTGTTACCAATCGTTTCCAGGAATGGTGGAGCTGTTTCACAAAGTGAGCTTACAGATACCATTCTAGTTATACAGAAGTATTCTAGGGTCAACAAATCTCAAGATTAATGATCTGGCATAGTGCTAGCAGATCTTCCTACATTAACATTTCACTCATTCTTAAGGCTTCTCATATTTACTACTAGTTGAATCTATGTAAGATGGTACAAGCTTTATATTACTGTACTATGGATACATGATGTATTATTATTAGTAGTAGTAATATTGTTATACTCTACATTACAGGAAAGCTGGTTTGCCCGAGCTGACACTGTTCTTATTTTGGTTGTCAACCATGGTTTTATTGATGATGTGCTGCACGATGCAGTTTTCTCCAGATAAAGGTTACTCGAAGGTAATGGAATATATAATATTTAGCAATGCGTCATAAAATTCTTTTCATTAAGGAAGTATGTGTTGTGGACAAAAAATGCCTGCCTCATTCACAGTTATTCTATTCCTTCCATTAAAACTTCTACCAAGAATAACTTTTACAGATTTTGTTGATTTTACCGGTATATATCATTTGTTAGTTTACATTCGTACCTTCGAAAATTTTTCTGCTAAGTATCCAGCTTCATGTTCTTTTTATTTTCCTTATGTTAATAGTTAAAATTACAGTAAAATCTGTGCAATGCATTACAACTTAGTACAATAAATCCTAGCTCCTTACCACATATAGTATAAAAATGATTTTTTTCACACTTGAAATCACAAAGCTTATAGAGAGAAACTGTATGAGCAATTCATTAGATTTTATTTCAAGGTGTAAAATTAAACATAGCCTTTCTCTCTTCAGCTTAGCGTTCCTGGAGATCTTGCCTACATAAAGGAAAGCAAAGGACGACTGCCTGAGTTTTTAAAAGTTTACGGACGCGAAGATGTGGTGCAGTTCAACGAAGTCAAAAAGTACATGCCTGATGAAAAGATTCCTATTTATGAAGCTTGCTAAGGAGTACTAATACATTTTAAATATGGATTTCATGAAGCACTTAGACAAGAATTGCTACTCTGTTTTCCAGCTGTATTTAGATTTAGTATTGCCCTATTTAGTTATTCATTACTGTAATCCTTCTATTGCTACAGACGGAATCTAAAGTTAGACATTCTCATTTTGTAGCTGTGTTGTGGTGTATCTTTTGCAATATCCATTTATTTCATAAAATGCCAGTACATAGTCTTTATTCCATTGGTAAATCAACATTCCTTTATAGTAATGTAAAGATTGATTGTTACAAGTCATCGTTACTTAACAGCCATGTAGTACAGTTTCCAACCAAATAAACATGACTCTTTTCTGCTTGCACATAACAGACACCGTATTCAGAAATTATATAAGACTACCTTTGAATCATCCCTTTAGATAAGCCAGAGTACTGTATTGTATTTTACTTGAAAACATTATTAGGTATTGCACAAATTATTCAAACCTTCTTGCAGACAAATATGTGGGCAGCATGGGGCTGTAGGCAGCATGATTTGAACCAAAACTAAAGTAAATTTAAAAAACAAAAATATGAAGTTTAATTTTTAATTACCAGTCATTGAGTAAACTAAAATCAACATTGGTTGCTTGGAAATCCAGGATTCAGTTAGGGGAAAAATGGTCACCTTCGTTATACCATGTCTAATACTAAACAGTCTGTGAATATGACTTTTGTTGTGCACTATGCTGGTATCATAGCTTCCATTTCCATTAAAATCGTTGATCTTAATGATTGAAGGGTCCTAACTCTGGTGTTGGTGTGTGGTGCTGAAAGTATGGAATAAAAAAGTTGAAGTGATGACACATTCTTGAATGCATGCAATAATTTTTACCAGATACAGATTGCTTAATCCGTTTGAGGTAAACTGGCATGTGATAATCCTGCATTAAACAACATGTTTGAGTCATACATCTGATTTAGTACTAATTATAATTCTACTTAGTGGGTGTACTGTTGTCAGTTTTATAGTCGTTAGATTAGTTTAGAAGACTTTTATTTTTAAAATGGTACTGCTAGTATATTGCTCGCATATTACTACAGTCGCCACCGGTTAATACATCCCCGGTTAATACAACCACCGCTGGGGGGGGGCAAAATCGCCTGGCCCGAGGTGGATGTATTTAGCGGTGTCCACTGTATAAAAACCCCGCTTTATACATCCAGCCACCGCTTAATGCATCCACTTTCGATTCCCCATGAAGGCAAATTGTTTTTTACTGTGTACAAATAATGGTCTATAATGAACGAAAACACTGGATTTACTGTGAGGAAACAATAGCTGTAGGGACTGCGAGTTGATGTTGCGAAATGATTGAAGCTTGACTGTCCTGTGTACCTACGCTGAGGGTCTTACAGCTAGAACTGCACGAGCTTCATTATGATGAGAACAAAGAACAAATATGACTGACAAGTCTATCAATCAAACTTAAGATTACACCGGGCATACTGCTTAATTCCGCAGGCAACGCACATGTGATATCAAAACAGAAATTCAATTAACAAGGCTATCGAGTCTAACCAAGATTATTCCAGAAAATTCCCTAATCCGCTGGACGGCAATTTCTTCCGTCACAATAGCCGATTATGAACAATCAAACAGACTGGGCTTGAACAGTCTTAGACTTGGGCTAAATTTGATAAGGATCGTACCGTAAGGATTGTACTGGTGTAGAATATAATGTAACACAACTACACTGATATGTAGACATCGGTTAATACAACCACCGCTGATTACATCCAAAATCGCCTGGCCCGAGGTTGATGTATTAAGCCGGGTCGACTGTATCTATGTATTGCTGTGCTTTTCATATACACACTATGAGTTATAAATAGTATTATCAAATATATATTTTGACGTATTACAAAATGGTATTGGTATTGATATTGGAGTATTGTTGTGTTAAGGTAAGTTTCTGAGCTATGGCTCAAGTTTATTAATCACAACTGATGAGTATGCATTCAGTCGTGATAAATTAGTATTATATGAATGAATCGGTTTTGCGCAATTTCTAATAACGGAAGTTTTAATTCGGATTTTCATGTTGTTACCGTAAGACCAGGAGTGGTTGGTATTAATACGGCGTATTCTATCATCCATCGAAAAACCACACTTCCCGAATGATGTGGAGTTTCAATACCAAATTAGAATCAAATACTGTATTGAAATCTTTACAAATCTTAACAATATTGTTTATGAGCTTACTAAAGTGATATATTATATTGTTTGGAAAGTGTTTAATTGCAGTAATTTGTAATTTACATTGTGTTGGTTAATAACTTTTGAATATTACCATTAAAGACTGAACAGTCATTAGGAATGGTGTATAACATCCGCTAGATGGCACTAGCGATTGGTCAAATTTATGTACTAGTGTGTTATATATATAGGCACCACAGAGTATAAACCATGTTTAATGTTATATTCATTTTTACGTACAATTCAATGGCATTGAAGTATTGGTTGTATTAAGGTAAGTTTCTGAGCTATGGCTCAATTTTATTGAAAACACATGAAATGAACGTATGACCTAAACAATATGTAAATATGTATATCTTGGTTATAATAACATAACGTGAAAAAAATTGGCAGAGAGAAGTTCATGAGATAATCTTTTCACAAAAGATAAACTTGGTGCTTTCACAGTATTTCTTGTATAGTCTAATCTCATAAATAAAGGAGAAACTGCTTGTATATTTGTTCGCCCATAACTCCAAAAGTTAGGGACTGGCCGCTCCGAAAACTTGTACGGGGATCGGGTCCAGGCTGGAATAGTTTATAGGCTATTTTTTAGAAGTAGGGGTCCCCTTATCGCGGCCCCAGATCACTTTTTTGATTATTTGGTATAATTCGGAGACTCGACAGGCTTATGATCGGATACTCGGCAGCCTAGAAATGCTTTTTTAGAAATGCTATTCCNAGCTTGACTGTCCCGTGTACCTACGTTGAGTGTCTTACAACGACAACGTTATTGATACTGATCCGATGATCCATCAAGTTTTTGGCATAATAGGGAGTAATGGTAAACTTTGTTCAGTATGAACCGCGACATCACAATACGTACAATAATACTGTTGTCGTATATAATCGTATATAATGGCATGAGCATTTCCGGTTCCACCTGTAGCAATTTGCGTAAAATCCCGCGCTATATTCGATACGGAAGAGCATTTATATATAACTACGATGTTTGTGGGTAAGAGCTAGAGAATATAGCAATGTAACTAAGATCTTGTTTGGTAGTTTGCATTTTCATTTCTCCTTTCACATACAGTACTTCCGTTAATTACCTACCAACAATATTCTGGGAATCCTAATTAGGCAAACGTCATAATACGGTCGATTAAGATCATCGATATTTATGTCACGAATACACGTCAGAAATTTTGATGTGTAGTCAGAGGATTGATTCAGGTGCTAAACCCTGTTTTTGTTCAGGAAGCTAAGCCGATGATTATGCAGTACTGTAATACTTACACAATACTTCTAACGCGTGTATGACTATATCATACTTTGGTAAATTACGCACTGGTAGTCTTAGCAGTATTTCAGTGACTAAACGTATGTATATCACACCACGATATCTGGTAATTGCTACATATACTAGGTTTACCGATTACTTTATGAGGTTACGTACGTATTTCGGAAATGATTTGTTGAATGATTCTCAGGAGCTTATGACGACATGACAGAACAGCATACTTCAGAAAATCACAATGAAAGTTAGTTATGGAGTACATAAGAAGGTGGTTCAGCTGTTTAGTTTGATTAATGTAATGGATAGAGAGATAGTAATAGGGTAAGTCTAACTTTTTTTGCATTGAAAAATCAAATAGAATACCCAATTATAACCAACAAATGATAATGGTTTTTCATTATTTTAGAGAAGCGTCTAAGTTTGTTATTATGTGGGTACGTGGAACTCAACTTATATTATACGGGCGAACCTCACCCCTTATCGAAATGTATCTATACATTTATTGCGTCAGGTAAATACTTTTACGAGCGATATGCAACAAGATCACTGAATAAAAAACGAATGACGAAAATGTGCAGGAGTGTGAACTCTGTGACACGCTCAAGAGTATTATTTGTATTGCTAACTAATATACAATATACATATCTGTAATCGGTTGAAACTATCACGTTATGCAGTATTGTCTGAAATTATACCGAACGCGTTTATTGCTAGACGGGCGATTGACATTATAAGATAAGTTTATATTCCTACAGTACTTAATTATACATCGTTTGGTACCATACATATGATTAAGTAATTGATATATCATATCCGTAAGATAAATATATAGGATAGGATATACTATACAGTACATATATAATACGATGTCAAAAAGTGGATTATAATGAGATTACATCTTTCCACAGATGACAGACTACAGACAGTTTGTTATAAGTTGACATAAAAACATCAGCCTGTAAACGCTCGATAGAAAAACCTCTATAAAATGACTGTTTTTCGTTTATTTCACTATATTGTCCATGTGTAATGCCGAATCGGAACTAGTAAAGTTGCGAATCGGTGATTTCCGTAAGCACGTAGGCAAATTACTTCTTATTTGCGATCTCTGTACTATGCTGGAAAATTCTTAATTACTTTCGCTATTACTACAGCTTTAAACGAAGTTCCCTTGTACAGATTTAGTTTTATTCCGAGTATCCAACTGTAACAACGTTTCAGATCAACAAGAGAGATTCAAGCAGTTCCTAGAAATTGGAGTTTGGATATAATACGTCGGGTACGTATATAACTAACAAAACAGTGTAATGGATGAAAAGTCCACCAAATCACTTTTTTGTATTATTATTATAATTTTTTCTTCTTGTCAAGACTTTAGTCCTTGTTCGTTTAGTAGTTTTTATGAAAAGTATTCTGCAAGAAATGCAGTGTTATGCAATAAGGAAAAAACTTTCACTATTTTAATTTATTTTACCTTTTAAAATTCTATATACATGTAAAGTGTAACATAACTCGAATCAAAACGAATTGAATTGACAGTTGTTTTGAATCCTTAACACTAATAAACAAACTTTCACTGATTTTTTAACAACAATAAATCGATCGCTAGGTCGTAACGCATGATTTATTAGATGAAGTTGTTACGCATGATTAATTTTTTGCAAAGAGTTCACTATTTCAGGCTTGATGCATACTTCAATTACAGAAAGAATAGCACTCTAAAATAGTTTGATAGAAAATGTTCCAATCCAAGACGAATTCACGCTAGCAAATGCAAATAAGATCTGCAGACTATGATTAAGGAAAGGTTGAAAAAGTAGCGATTAGCATAGTTTTGCTCTTAACTTGCAATGGCGTAAACAATTCATTAACCTCACTAATTGACGTTTGTGTCGGGGAAGCTATGAAATTATTAAGCTATTTTCTATATATAGATTATCGTTAATATCCATTGTGGAATACTCGCTTGTTTTCATGCACCGGTAGTTCGGAGGGGAAAAAATTTGTTATCGTATATTTGGCAATTCTGATGAAATAGGAAAATCCGTGTATACGTTTCCGAGACGACTTGCACACGCAGAATGGAAAATACGTGTGTTTCCCTCCCAGCATCGATTTATGAAATGACGTCACTCATATGTCACTATATATGGTTATTGTTATTCTTGCTATGTTTAGATACAATAATTAATACTTCATTTTGTTACACATAGAATGGTTTTAAATGAGTTAAAGTCAAAGTTAGATGAAAAATGGTTTCACATGAATAGTTGAAATAATGATTGCAGTTGGGAGTTGGGAGTCAATGGTCACTTGTAAATCACAGAAACATTTGATACGCAGAGTCACGAAACAAATTTTACAAAACTTTGGATCTACTTATTTACTTCCATCCAACATCAGACTTCCAGTAGCGACGGCCTTTCTTACGCATTCTTCTCTGGTTATTAATAGTAACCGCAAGATGTCAAAGGTCGCCTGCCTGCACGGGACCAGTGAGGATGGACCGAAAATCGGCAACTATGTGAATGGTGTTGGTAATGTGACTGCTTTGAATGGCAGTACTGTTCTTCAGCCAAAAAAGGTTGTGGTCGTTGGAAAAATGACACGTTACGAATTCGAGAAACACCGCTTCACGGGATACACTGAAGAGCAGTTCAAAAATTCGGTAATAAACCCTTTTTCGCTAATTATTTATTACTACTTCATGAATGTATCCATACAGCAATAACCCGCTTAAAACACGTGATGCTTCCCTGGAATCAGATCGCTGAGCGGATCAGTGCTAAATTTGGTCAGTATGATATTAGTGTATGAGATAAGATTTTCAAGATTCTTCAAGCTTAGGTTTCTTGGTGATAAAAACGTTCTTTCTTCTCGATAATGATGGAATAATGATCTTTGAACATGTATATGGATAACCAAGCAAAAGAGGAACATGTACTCATGAATTACTGAGGATGACTTTGAACAAATCGAATGAGTCATTAGCACTCACAGATTGGTTATCTTGTTTGATTTTAAGTCTAGACTGGTAATGTTCCCCCCTTAGGTCTCGAGTTACCAACGACCAAAGCGAAGCATTGCAGCTTTAAGTGGGGTATTAGTGTATACATAAAGCTGTTTTGTATGTATGCAAGTATGGTTAAATTTTCTTGTATCAAATAAAACACTAATTTTTCTAACCGGATGCTGAAACTGAACCTCAAAATACGGAGTGTCCTGAACCTAAATCTAGAATAAACTTGAATTTGAATTATCCAGACTGAAATGGATTCTTTTAGCAGTCATTTTTTGGTGATGTGTGAGTGAGAAAACATGCCGTTTTTACTGTTTTGAATTATTTCAAATAGTTTTATGTAATATTATACATAATATGTTAGCTATACAACAGGAGCCTATTGAATCTGGTGAAACTCTCAGTCCCTGATGTCATTATATTATCCAGTAATATTATGGTCATATTAGAGCAATTTAGACATTATAGATATCAGCTACCTAAAACGGTTATTTTACTTGCACTTTGCATGCTTCATCGCGGATTTTATATAATATTGTATTGTATGTATTTTAATGTAATGTTGTATGTATATTCTTTCATGATAAATGCCATGCCGTACAGTACTAGTATGTTTAAGCGTTAAAAGTTTAAAAACATTAAAAAAGCGGTCAAATGATTGTGGGGAAGGTTAATTAGGTAAAAAAGAGTGTGTGAATGATTTATAATTGTTTAAAATGCATTTAAATATATTCAAATAATTAAATGAATATGTGGTTTCTACTTCGCGGATTTTCACCTATCGCGGGAGGCTTTGGAGCGTAATCCCCGCAGGAGGGATTGCTGTACATAAGTTTTCATTAACCAGGTAATCTTTTCACAAAGTGAAACTACATAAAGAAGGTAAATACTACCAATGTAGTTTAAGCACCTACTTGAAAGTTTTCCCCGAAAACCCCAGTTGAATAAATCACTTAATGACAGTGAATACCCGTATCTGGTAAACAATATGTTGAAATTTTTTAAAAGTACAATAACATTATAAATCCTCTATTATAAATCACACATTTTACATGGAGACATGTTTCTCTCGTTACATCTCCTGTTTTTTGTCGTGTGCTGATATTGTCATTGTTGTTTTTAGCTCGCATCCAGAGGATCAGATTATGACGCTCTTCTCACGCAGCACAACAAGCATTTGCAGACCTTGTCATCCATCGTCGATGTGTTAAAACAGCGAGGGATCGATTTTCAATTGAGGACCAGAGGGAAAGCATATACTCCGGTTAGGATTGTTTGCTATCCTAAGAACTTTTAACAGTGACTCCTACAAGTATCCATAGATTTAGCACTAGAAGGATTGCTTCTCTGTGTAGATATGAAAGATATTTGCAAATTTTCACATTTGAGTATCACTTATCTGTCCTTCCTCAGCCAGCCACGATACTTGAGAGTTATTTCTTCATTTTTCTCTAGTAAAATCATTTTAAGCATATACAAGACATTCACATGATAAGATGAAAAGTTGCTGTGTCATCCTTGTTTACATAGGATAGGCACTATTTCCAACTTAACCTTAACTATTGGTTGGTGACAATGTTTATATTATCTTTATGACATGGTTGCCCTTGGCAAACTTTGATACTTGTACTCCACTTACTTGTAATTGCATTTCGGTTCCAAATTAGTCAGAGAAATAGTTTGCGCGAGTGGCGTAACATGTATGTAATAAGTGAAGGGTAAATAGGTGTCTGAAATAGACATGTCAAGGAAAATGTGCAAAAACAGGACCAATTTGCACGATATAGTCTTAGTAGTTCATTATGCTCTCCGTTAGATGATAAGTGGTCATTTTTTTTGCCTCGTAATGTTACCTACGACATCCGACTACATATTCCTACAAGTTATTAGACTTTATCTTTAATTTAGTAGTTATTGCAGAAGCCCAACTGCAGTTGAATATTTTCCACACTGAAATGATGAATGCTTATTATTACATAGAGAAAAAGAAGGTTACATGAGATATTGCAAATGTTATGACATGTATATATGAAATGACATGGCACATACTTTGATTCTAGAATTAAATGCAACACTACCAGTAGTTCCTCAAGCAGTTTTGAATACACATTCTATTCATCTCTTCGACGTATAACTCAAAAACAAACAAAGATTTAATTTTTTTTACTGCCCGTTGTGCAGTGTGCCCCGTGACATAGGATACTCCCATACTGGTTTGCTTTATGTATGTTGTGATTGCTCTGATCCTACCATTTATAATCGAGATTTCTAATTTTGATTTTCAATTTGAAATTTGAAATTTGAAATTTGAAATTATAACAGTTAAAGCATTCCACAGGTGCACAAAATCACATCATCATGCTGGGCATTGTTGCGCAGTGATGGGAATCGATGCATGCACAAAGCCTGTGTTTACTGCCTTTTGTTGCCGTAGTTGCGGAATACACGTCTTGTATCCGGTCTTTCCAGTTCGCTTCATCTCACAGTAGATTATAGTCTACATGCCTATACCATTGCTTTAGAGCGGGTGTTTACTAACTTTTTTATAGATGTGCTGTATTGTGATTTATTTAATTTTCGCGTGCGAAGGAAAAAAGTAACACACTTGCTACTCAGTACACAGCCGTTCACGAGACTATATTCTCTCTTAGTTACGCCACAAACCTAACTCATACATGCAATGAAACACGAGAAGTCACTATACCAAACCAAGCCAGGTGTAACATCCATTTTGTGTAATCATTATCTTTCTGGTAAACTATGTACTGCTTTAGACCATAAATAGGGTGCTAAAATACCTGTTCTGGGCAATGAACCTGTTTGTGATATTTTTCAACCCTTTTTTTGTTTTGTCGAGAAGCTACAGTGAAACTTTCGTTACGTGTTCACAATTTCACTTGATTATTTTCACTCTAAAGGTTACGGAATTACAGGTACCCGAATGATTTCCCGACACCTGTGTGTTCCAGCCCTGTATCGGATTATTCGTGTCTCATACTGTAAGAGGTCACCTAATAATATTTCAATAACACACCTCTCACTGAATTATTTGCCTCCCGCATCTCAAAAGTAATATTGGCTGAATCAAATACAACATCGCTTTAGGACAGTCTTCTTTGATAACAATAACCCGCTGAAACATTTAGTGTGGGATAAGATATAAATATGTTTAGAAGTCGATGGATATTAATAACATCATCCGCGGCGTCCACTGTATTGTATATTAATTAAATAACTAAATAAAATACATTTATAAAGCTAGGTTTCACTAAAGAAGAGCTCCAATACAACTAGAACTACAGCTAAAAACAATTAAGTGATGGACACAACTAGGGTTGCACCGATTAATCGGTAATCGGCATATTGGCCATAAAACCGATTAATAGGTATCAGGTATCAGAAACATATATTATTTCTTAGGAAACATAAACTAATCCCACCACTGTAATCCTACTCTATTCCCAGTGCTGCAATCTACATTATGAATAGTCGGCTGATTAATCGGTAATCTGGTAATTTGCTTATCGGTGCATCCATAGACGCAACACATATTATATCAGTAAACTATAGCGTCGGTCGGAGAAAGTGTTCGCCTATATTTTCGTCCGTATTATAAAGGTGCTGGAAATCGGTTGTGTACTTGCATTATCATTATGAATATATCTTTTCTCACTTGCCATATATCCTAGGACATAGTTGACTGGGCTGATGCAATCATTACTGCTGGTGGAGATGGAACATTCCTTTCAGCAGCAAGCAAAATCAGAAATAAATCCAAGCCTCTCATTGGTATTAACACCGACCCTGACCGGTGAGTAAGGTCTTTCGGTGCTTCTAGATATTTAATCTACTGTATAAGTCGCAGCCCAAATTTTGAGTTCAAAATTTGGTTCAAAATTTTGGCAATTAAAATTTTATCCGTATTATACTTCATATTTTTTTTATTAAAGTTAGGAACAAAAAGTGTGCCATATACACAAGTAAATATGGTAACTGCAATGCAGTTTCATGATCTCACCTTGAGATTATGTATCACGAATAACATCCAAACTAACAAACATACTTATAGGCAGACAGACAGACAGACATATACTTTTTCATCCATATTATTTCATATTCAATAAATAGTGAAGCTTTAACTTGTAAAATATCTTACTGATGGTTCTTAAAGGGTTGATATTGTTCGAATGTTTCTTTGACAATTCTGTGAATATAATTCAAAGTTCAATACATATTATATGATATTATCTTGCTTTAGTTATTAACGGAAGTGAATGTCAAACATTATTTCCTGATAGGATCTGGTTTAATGTTGAGTAAGAGTATGAGTTGCCCTGAAACAGCGTTTCATTTCATTCAAATTAAACAACTTCAAATCTTCAAATATTATATTTGACTTTACCAACCGTGGAAATTGAAAAAAATTGAATATGAATACTTATGAATATGAGGATAATACATTTGGGGATAAATATTTTGCTTTTCCTAGTATATTGGTTCCAAAGTTCCTATTGCAACAAAAACTTGCAACACTTGCACAATACTCAAAATTGTTTTTGATTGTTTATGTATTGATTGTATTTGACTGAGTTTATCTTTATATTACTGCTGAATTAGTAAACTTTTTCAACAAATAATTGACAGATCTGAAGGACACCTTTGCCTACCTCCGAAGTACACAAAAGATTTTGGGAAGGCTTTGGATAAGCTCGCCACTGGTAATTTTAGGTATGTCTTCTAAGTGATTATTTTGCATTCACAGTTGATAGTCGTTCATTATTTGTTTAGTTTTATTTTGAATGAAGAAACAGTAGTATTGATGTTGGGATATGGTTACAGTTTTGATCAACTTGCCGCCAACTGCTAATCTTTTCCCTCAATTTTTTTTTTATATGGTCTGCAGGAATTTTTCCATGATCAAAACCAATATCTTCATAATTAAATAAAAATTAACTACCAGAATAATTGAAGTTGTGAAAGGGTTCGAGGGTTTCACTTCTAACTTGTACAGCCCTAATGTCATGTACATATACATACATACTGATCTCTGATGACAGAGTATATCATTGTCATATTTTTTGTTGAAAAGTTTGCTTTGAGTTAGAGATCAATTGCAACTGGAGGTTGAGGAATTTTTGTTAGTTGGATCGATTGAATATAATCGAATGCAATACCCAACTATACTGATTAAAATTAATTGGATTTTATAACCAGAAGAGGAGTACCTTATTCACTCATATCAAGCGTCTATTTTAAGATGGTTATGGAGACAGCGTATCAGAGTTACTATGACCGGAAGAGCGAGTAATTTCAGACCTATCGATAACGGGGATATACTCCAGTCTCGAATGCGGGATCGTGCATCTTCGTTTGATTACAAACCCGTAGAAAAAGTCGAGATAAACCAAACCGAGCCAGGTGTGTCACCGATTTGTGTATACATTATCTTTCTGGTAATCTATGTTCTGGTATCGATATCGAAAATATATCCAGTGGCTTTTCCTTTGTGGTTCTTACATATAATATGAAATTTCTACAATATGGTTTAACAAACTTATAATATTATCAAGTACAATATTTTCTATTCATTTTCTTGTTTAACTTCCTAAATGTTAATGACTAGAGGTAAAATGAAATTTAAAATGCTCTAAATCAGAGGTGGGCAACTCTGAAGCACTCCCAGGCCAAATACACTCAACTGAATTAGACGCCGGGCCGCACTTACATTTCACATCGACTATCTACTAGTGACTGGCATAACAAAATTGATTTGGTTACTTGCAATTCAAATAAATCAACTTTAGGGACGCTTCACTTCATTATTCATATAACATCATAAAGAGTGGCACTGAATTCCTGTTATGGGTCGTACTCTATTCAAAAACAGCAGCTTCCCGCAGGCCGAACAAATTCGGTTCACGCAGGTCGCCCACCTCTGCTCTAAAAGCATGTAATTGCATACATCCCAAATCATGTTTATTTTGGTATCTTCAATGCCTAAATGAAATGTTTCGTTGGTGTACACATTGTGTTTTATATCATTAAAGATAAGTGTGCTGATAAACTGGTACAATTCCACCTTTGAGATAACAGAACTGAGTAACTTTTTATTGTTAGTTACAGGAAATTATATGGATACTAATTACATATTGTGTTAGAATATTTTGTAGCCCTCTGTTCGTTGCTCAATAATCATGGTCTTGTAGAAGATCTTATTAATTAATCACTACATACTTTATTTGGAGGATTTTTAAATAATATTTGAACCATTTCGAAAGAAGAAAAATCAGGTACTCGGAATTCATCCACCGGCCAAACGTCGCAAGTATTGCCAATTTTGGCTCTTAATGAAGTCTTCATAGGAGAATCTCTTGCTGCAGTGTGAGTTTAATTGAAACTTTTTTATTTATTGAATAATTTTAATCAGGGTTTCCAATGTGGCTGATATCTGTCACTTAGGAGCAATGGATAGCTGGGTGGGGATAAAAAGGGGTCTTTATTTGACATTTGGAATCTGACTGAATTGAACGTTCTCAACCAGTTGGTACGAAGATGATCAATAAGAGATAGCAGGACTATCATATTATTTGATGGTAAATTGTTAATTATGCATCATATGTTCACTGGCATTTTTTCTTTGCTATTCATCGTGTGAGCAATTTTTTCTGGATCAAGAATGAAGAGTTTTTTAATAAAAATCTATTAAAATCCTATTGTCTGTATGTATTACATTACATTCTTAAATTTTTGCGCTCAAAATGTTGAGTGTCGGTCTCCGTCTGTCTTTCCAATAAAGGAAAACTGTATGTATGTAAGGATATCACATGATCGCTCTTATGCTGGGGGCATGATTATATCACGGCCAGCGAATTGTCAACTCTTCAGAACTGATTCTTTGAATAAATTTGAAAAACCTGCCCTCCGTGATGTCATAAGCTAAGATAAACAATAAGAATAAAATGTAATCTACTAGGTCTCAAACCAAACTTTGCCAAAAATCCAGCCCCAACACATCTTGATTTGTGCAAAATATATTTCAGGCCTTCATATTACGATTTACAAGTAGACGGTTCGAACCCGGAAGAGCAAAAAAGTTCCGGCCTGGTCGTCTGCACCGGTACAGGTAGCACAGCGTGGTCCTACAACATTTGCCGGTTGCACACGACTGCCGTACGTCGCATATTAGAAATTGCAAAAGCAGCTTCGAACAGTAAGTAATCAAAACATCTCCTATTTCACCTCGACCTCTCTTGATTACCTTTCATAATTACAGGTGAGAAAGACAGAGAAAATGGCCAGTGTTCAGGAATTTCAGAAAGTTTCGTTGACAAAGGTTGGTTGCTAACAAATCATACATAATAGTTACCCAGTATGGCAGTTAACTGTAACATTTTTCACAATCAGTAACTCAGACATACAGCAAGTCTTTCATTTACGCACCCGACGAACCCATGATGCTTTACTCCGGAAGAGATCCGATGGAAAACCGTGTCTTTAAGTGTAGCAAATGCAACGGGTTCGCCAATAAACTAGTTATCAGGTAAACTTCACTTTGTAGTATGAACTTGATATAATAATTTACTTCATGTATATTTGTTATTATTAAGGGGTTATGGGTTATGCTCCTCAAGGCTGAATATTTCTGCTATGCGGCATTCGATCTATATTAATAGAATTTTAGAAATAATTTATAAATATTTAGTTTTATTGATTCGAAGTTTTATTGCCGGCTGCTATTTGAGTCTTTGTGATGATGTCACTGTATTGTCAGTCGCTTTTTCGATCTGACGCTTTCCGAAACCTTAGCCCTTCAAAATACTTCGAACCAAATATATTCTGTGATTTTTTTCTGACACGCTTCATTCCATCCATACAACAAATGAATTTCCAGGTCACGATGCTGGGATGCAGCACTTTCTATAGATGGCGAAACTTCTTTTACCTTCAACGATGGAGCTGTTGCTACTATGGAAATTATTCCTGACGATGCTTTGTGTACTGTTTTGCTGGATGACGATCCATCTTTTGGAATCATAAACAAACATGACTGATGAAGGTTTGATTGGACTGGAATTACCTATTAATTCGATATTGCAAATTAACTATGTGAATGTAACTAGCCAGAGGCTTCAAAAGAGCATATAAATTATGAAAAAATAGAGTAGCGAAAATTTGTTCAGTTCAGCTGTTCTGCTGCGCTGAGCAAAATGTGATTGTTTTTTTTCTTTTCAAATCTTGTTGAAGGAATATGAGACTAATGTGTTAGTATGATTTGATTCAGAATTTCCTATCTTGCAACTTGCTATGTAGGCCTGGTCTGAACTAAGCTTATTGGGGCATGATCAATGGCTTCCCATGTGGGCTACTACTACTCGTACAATACCATAGAAATCAATGGTACAATCCCTCCCAAGTCTGCACTGGACCAAAATTATGTAACGCTAGTTACAAATGTTACCGTTTTTAGAATTTCAAAATGCAATAATTTTAAGGGTTGTCAACGATGTTTAAAAAAAGCGGATACTGGACAGTGATTTTTAGCTGTATTGTACTTTATTTTCAATGACTTCCACTAATATTACGAGTAAATATGATATAACTTCCTGAATTTGTGTTAGAATCAAAGATTGCAGTGTTTTATTTTGTTTGAGCTGAGTCATTCTGTTTTCAAAAGAAATGTAGATATCATTCTACAAGTTTGCAAGTGGATTCTTGGGCCTTTATTTGAGCTTGAAACTGCTCCAATTGGCCTTAAAAATGGCTGGGTCCTGTAAGTATACCATATTATGTACCACAGCAATTTTTTCAAACGAGGGTTTTACGACTTGCTATGCGTCATTTGACATGCGAATCTTCGCCCTTTCTAGGCACTGAAAATGAGTTTTGTAACCCGCATCTCTGAAAACAAAAGGGAATTTTGTCATTGTATTGTTATTATCATATAATATAATGGTCATATAAAAACAGTTACCAAAAATGTTGCAATCTAATTTTGGCAAGATTGCGATTGACCTTATTGTATAGCAAAATTGCATTTGAGATGTACTGTATATTTATTCATACACTGGTTATAACTTTAACCGTTTTCTTATTGAAAACGAATGTAAACAGAATCATTTGTTGAATGATGTGAGAGAATTGTAATGAATATTTTAATTGGAATTTATGAGATGAACATTTTTAGTGCGTTTTATATCTCCGTCAAGGAATTTCTGAACATTCTGAAAATTACAAATTTTGTAAAATTGCGGTCAGTAGCTTAAGCTACTATTTGCAGATTAAATTTTTCTGAATGCTAGCACTGCATTTGCTATGGTATTTATTTAATGGGAATGACAATATAAAAAAATTTTGCTCTAGATCCACTGAAAAAACTCTCCTAGTTGGATCAGTACCCTAGAGCTTTACACTTCTTCAAACTAGTAGAACCGTAGCAATTATGGAACAACAGAACCCCACTGCAGGGTGCTTCGTAATAATATGAATTTACCATAATCATACCTGAACTCTTAGATATCATCAGATTACTGGTTTATAAATCAACCTTACTATAGCGCAATACTGATATATAATGCTTTATTATACCCATACAATTCCATTGGGAAGTACTTCTATAACAGTTTGTTTGCCTGTAGGAATTTGTTGCCTGGGGTTATTGTTTGCCTTTATCATTCAGACTTGCATATTCTGCTTTGGGAACGATGAACAGTATATAGTCCTCACTTAATCACCAGGTCGTTCCAACGACGTTTCTAACGCCCTCAGAAGTGTAAAGTCATAATGCGAATTGGTCGGTATATGAGAAAAAATGTTAATAATTGTGTCGTCTCAAGGTTAGGTACATCACTTGCTTCATTCTTTATTTGCTAGGTCAGTGGTTCAAGGTCACATTTCTTCCCTTTCAATTCCAAGTTTCCTCAAGGGCAATGTGCCTCTGTTTAGTGGAATGTGCCATGTTAGTGCTAAAGGTTTCCCCGACTATAGCGTACACTTCGGGGGCAAGTATATCCGTCTTTGCATTTCAAATTGAATTCAGCTGCAAAACACCTATTGGACATCGAAATCTTGCGCTGTGTCAATTACCTCTAATTCTTCTTTTAAAGGTCCAACTGAACCTTCTGATATGTTATTAAAATATTATAATATTGTAGCTGTTATCGCGTGATGTCTTAAAGTACGTCAGGAATATTCTTGTACCAACTTTTTAATGGCTATGCATTTTGTGCAGTTTTACGAAACGGTGTTTTTCTGTTTTGTTTCAAATTTCGGACACGACTAGATTTATTTGGAGTTGTACGAACTATACTGATATAGAGTATTGAGTTTTGTATTTGCGATTGGAATATTATCGGAATTGTGTACCAGCCAATGTCTATTTGCTTGGTAATAAACTTTTCAAATTGAAAGTTATTTTGCCAGGCTCAATATATTCTTTTCGAACTTTCATCTGCTTCCAATTGTACGGTGGTGAACCAGCACTCCATAATTTGGTTTGTAAGCATTAAGGTAAAATTGAATGTTCCAGACATTTCTCGACATTAAAAATATGTAGAATGGATTTCCGCATTATGTATAGAAATAGCCTAAGGTTTGTAAGTTTATTAATGAGTAACACTTGGCCGAAAGTGGTACGTTTCCGTATAATAACCACGATACGCCACTAGCTACTGCAAGGGTTGGTTCACCAGAGATATTCTAGACGCCTTAGTTCTTAAACTTTGATATGATCGACTAGGGCAGGGGTGCGCAAACTTTCTGATCTTTCAGGCTGCATTGATTTTACTCCACTGGTACTACGACCGCGGCCATACGGCCATATTTCATGGTGATTACGAAAATGTGAAAGCGTGGTCACGTATGATTTTGCATTATTTTCCTATAATGAACCTCTGTGAATTCCATGGTGAATGGGTAACATATTGACACACAGCGTCGTTATATTTCATGTGAGATGTTAAATAATGTGATGACACGACATTCCTCTCACGGCCGTACATCATCCTTTCAGCGAGGGAAGGTATTGACAGCGCTGTTGTGTAGACTGATATATGTATTCCGGAGTAATTTTGAACTTAAAGCTCGTATCTCTTACATATTTACAGCGGAAATTTCGACGACTTTTATAAACTTGAAAAATTAATATTTCTCCAAAGAAAGATTGACACACGATGGCTTATATATCACTGTGTAGCTTAGGCCTTAGACGGTAAGGAACAAATTTCTAAAAGTTGGCAACCCTAGGTATGCCTGTATTACAAACAATTCTTTGCGTCCCTGTAATGATATATATATATATATAGTCGGCCAAGCAATATATGTAATTTCATTGTTTACTAGCCGAGCGACCGCTCCACGGACCAGTGATATAATACTAATGGAGAGAGATCTGATTTCGTATCCTCTGTTGCTGTTTAAACGAACTTTAATAGTATAAATTACAATTTTTATTTTGACGTTCTTGGGAATTATATGTCACGCAACATATAACCACATTATTTGAAACTGACACTTATTGGATATCCTACATGTAAGATTATGCTTTGTGCCGTGCATTCACGATGGCGAGCGTTTACAGGCCCCCTTCACTCCGGGTATTGATTCTAGCCCTCTAGTGGCTATTACATATCTATGGCATGGACAAGCTCTGATAGGTATAATAGCAGAGAAATAAAATAATAATTTTCACCCTGACACTAAGGTTTGCCTTTTTTGTGTGTTTTCACTATTTCCCACAATTCATAAACCTTTGATTTTCGGACAATATACCGTAGCATAAATATTGTTTGTGTAATTACGGCTACGAGATTTGTTTTTGTATCATCCTCTTTCAATACTTGTTAGACCCAACATATATATATACCATACAATTCAGCGAAATAAGCCTTCCTCAAGATGGCAGCATGGGACAGTATTTCAAAAATCTTTTGTTCCTCCGTCTGTGATGACATCACATATTGTTTGCGCAATTCTTCATCTTTGATTACTAGCGGTACAATTCCATTCCTCCGCAAAGTAATTATGAATCTCGCTGTCTGGACCACCAAATTAAGTATAGACATACCCTAGAGTTTTTTTAATCGTGCACGTTACAAATTGCTGGCAAGAAAGAAATTGTCAACATTTTCTCTTACCCGTTGGCGGACGGGCAAAGTGCCGAATTATTTTGGGTGTATCTATATAGCAGGAAATATTCTTTATTTACTGGGTTGTGCATAGTTTCTTGATATCGGTGTACTATTCCTATATAAACAGTTATTTCTTTTATATTTGAACTTACTAAATTTTTCACTGAAATGTAGGGGCTTGTGAGGGTTAGTGGCTGGTGTGCTAAACCAATGTGCATGAGCAATTGGTGTGAGTGACGATTGAGAAATGCAGTATGCAAGTTTCCTTTCACATCTTTCATAAAATATTGGTGCTACATTGAATTGAATACATTCATTAATAAAATATGTACAACCTTGTATAGTTAATATGTAATATGTATATGTACAGTACATTAATATTGAGCGCGTATTTATGCATCGTACGTCCAATGTCGGACACTATAACCACAGTGTATAGTCAGTCCATTTCTCTCATGAAAGATAAGTTTACACGAGAAATCGAATGCTGTTCTATTAAATCTAATATGCTCCTTTGAGAATTATTCTAGGCCATTTAGATATACTCTTCATTCATGGCCAAAACGGGTATTCTACGTGAATTCATTTTAGCGCTATTTTGTATGGAATTAGGTGATTGGCTAATAATTGATACCACAAGTTGACAATATGGACAGTATTTCAAAAATAACAGTCTGCAACGACATCGGCCATTGTTTTGCACAATCTTTGATTAATAGATAAAATGGAATTTCTTGCTTTTGTGAAGTAATTAAGAATCTCGCTGTCCGGAACACCAAATTATGTCTAGACATGCCATATGATTTTCAGGGTTCGTGTAGACACTGATAAAAAAATCTCTAGAAAACTGTTCTGAGAGAAAGCAGATTTCAAGTTGTTTTACTGGTAGTGTTCACCATTGTTTGCCCTTTTTTGTGTGTTTTCACTTATTCCGACGATTCATAAACCCGTTTTTGTCAGACATCCTACTGTAGCTTAAATAATGTTTGTGTTATTACGACTATGAGCTTTGTTTTCATATTAGCCGTTTTAATCGTTGTTATACCCCGTATCTACCCCACGTAATTCAACTAAACAATCCGCTAGATGACAGTATAAGACGGTATTTGAAAAATCATTTCGTTCCTCTGCCTGTGATGACACCACATGTTTTTTGCATAATTCTCGATTACTAGCGGTGGAATTTGTAACTCACACGATTCCCGAAAACTCTAGGACATGTTTAAACTTAATTTGGTATACCAGACAGCAAGATCCATAATTACTTTAGGCAAGGAATTCCAACGCTATTAATCAAAGATTGCCTAAAACAACGGCCGATGTCGCTGCAGACTGTTGTTTTCGAAATACTGTCCATATTGTCATCTTATGGTATCAATTATTAGTCGATCACATAAATCCAAACGAAATAGCGCTAAAATAAATTCACGTAGAATAGCCAGTGTTGGCCAAAATGAAAATTAGATCACAATAGCCTGGAATTGTTCTCAATGAAGCATATTTGGTTTAATAGAACAACATTCGATTTCTTATGTAAACTTAGCTTTGATTCAGAAAATAGACTGATTTTACAATGTGGTGATAGTGTACGACATCGAACGCACAATGCATAGATACGCGCTCACTATTAATGCAGTAGTATATATTTATTTTTGCAAATGACATACAGTACAGCTAAATAGAACAGGAAGATATGACTTGATATGACTGATTAGTTCTCAAACAGTGCCCAAAGCATTCGGCCTGATGAAAACCACTAATGCTGACTCTATGAGTTGATTGTCTACCTTCTTAGCTTTAGCCTATATTTCCACAAGGAAAATTCACGTCCCCACTGGGATTTGAACCCACGTCCTGGGCCTTCTGGACGTGTCCGTGTCCCTGGCAATATGGTCTGGGAGCAGAAGATTGACACACACACACACACACATACATACAATTTATTGGTATATATAAAAAAGCCAAAGGCCAGGAAAATCCGCTACATGCAAATGCGCTTATCGATTATCGATAGTATACCGTATAAGCTGTAAAGCTTTTGTGTATTAGATTCAGCCATTGTTCAACTATATAGCGAGGTGAGTAATAGCTTTGAACAATATACGAAACTGTACAAGTTTGTACATATCATTTTGTTATGGAGTGTACTTAATTTTTAGAAGGGTTAGCACCAATATTATTATGGTAGAAGTGAAAGAAAACTAACATTCCGTATTTCTCAATTGTCGCTTACACCAATTGCTCACGCTCATTTGTTTACCACACGCCTTCGCCACTATCGCTAACAAGGCTTGTTTTTTCAGTGAAAAAATTAGTAATTCTAAATATATAAGAAATAACTGTTTAAACATGAATAGTCCACCAGTATCAAGAAACTATGCACAACCCAGTTTATATAGAATATTTCGTACCATAAAGATATAGATATCTCTTCCAATCTCTTTCTTCTTAGAAAAAATGCTATTGGGTAATGTTACTCAGGATGCTGGATAAATAGTCATATACTGTACTTCCTTTTACCCTGAATGAAAAGGAAGAGTTTTATGTTATCAGTGGCTGAGAATCTTCATTCTCCTCAGTGTAATCAACGTGATCGTCTCCCTCTTCCGTTATCTCTAGTACTCCTTCGTCCTGGTCGAGAGCAAGGTTTTCTCGGGATTTTTTAATATCTGGGTGCTCAGATATGTTAGCCTCAAGGATAGGATCTTCTTCCAATTCTTCGTGAAGCGAATGAGGTCTAGGATTGTGATTCACCTGGTCCGGCAGGCCATGCTTGGTCACTTCGTTGATAACCACAATTGTAGGTACGGCATTATCTTCAGGAACCGGATCTCGCGGTAATAGGGGAGGGGCCTCGATATTTGCGTCCTGGTTCAGGCTGGTTTCTTCCTTTTTCGGTTCTTCGTTGAAGGTATTTTCTTTGAACTCCGGCAGCGGTTTGGCCATCCTGACCACGGTTGGTTTGACTCTACCGGCGGACATCATAGCCGCCATAGCGAAGGTAGGTGCGGAAGACAGTGGCTGTGCGCTCGCCGGAGGATGGTTCTGTGTTACTGTTGGTTTTGAGGCTTTTGTGGTGGGGTTTCCCTTCGCTGCTGCCTTTGCTTTCACTTGAAAAACGAAAAGCATTCCATGATATACTATAGATAGCTACCGCTACCAATATTTTTTAGGTCTTGTCGATTTGGATCTTGTGTGGTGGAACAAGGGATCAAATACTGACGATTATATGATTCGATAGGATGTGCGACAAAATATTAGTGATAAGACTAGTACACTTTAACTATACATTTGTAATGGGCCACGCATGCCTGGTCACAACTACGGTAAAGTTTTATTCACAGTTTGCCGTACGATCTATTTTGCCTCTCTACAGAATCGATAACAGTATTCAAATAATATTTAAGGGCATCCACCAATATTTGTAATGCTTCCTCTAGGACTCTAGGTTATCTCAGGGTAATGTTCAACACTTCTGCAATATACTCGTTTCAAAAGATACTGAATTTAGCTAGTTTTCACCTCTAGAATTACAATCTATATACTGTAATATACCTGCTGCTCTCCGTTTTGCTACGATCGATTGAAATTTTTTCTGGGCTACACTGGTAACGATATCAGGTTGTGCAAGTTCCGCTGCAACCAGTTCTTTGTTCACAAACTTGTGTAGTGGACTGTATATTGGTCTTCCACGTTTACTCTTCATAACCTACAAGACGCGAATGTTTACTGTATACCCCAACAGTATAAAGTGAACAAATATATTTTCTTGTAATTGAACATTCAGTGAGAAATGTTTGCTTAAACTTATTCAATAAAAAAATGACGCCGCGAAATGAAAATGAAAATGAAAATGAAAATATTGCTCATAGTTTCGATTTATCATTATAAAATGTTACAGTTCGAAATAAGTACACGCCTATTCGACAGTATACCAAACGTTCAGTGGCCTAAACAATCTCCACATCATATATAACATTTAGGCCATTGATATAAAACTTTTCCCTTCCATAAGATCTCGATTCGCATATCCCATGTTGTCAAGTCGAAATTCTAGGTGGCCTATCTAGGTAAATACGTTGAATAGTCAATGAATCTTTGGCAACTAACCTTGTCATTAATGGAGGCTATCTGATCCCACTCCTCTTTTGAGCGCGGATGTTTGAAAAAGCCATCTACAATGATTTTAGCCTGTGCCTCAGCCTTGGTATCCAGCGTATCGTCGAAATAACTCATCTCGTGAGATCTGTACCTATATTTTTAAAGGACGCGAGCAACAGTACTGTAAATATATTTTCTCTATTGCTGCTGTACTATATACTATATGACGATTATATGTCACTTACTTCTCAATGTATTTACTCTGTTCGTATGAATATTTGGACATGCAGCGGAACATGAACACCACAAATATCCCTATCAGAAGAGAGAAGGTCAGAAACCACCAACCGATTATGTGGCTATGGGCGCGCAGGTTCCGTGCTATTACTTCCGCAGGGCTCATGTCAAATTTAATAGGATTGGATCTAAAAAGAATTCTGGTCATTTACTCAAAGCCCGAAACATGCACATGCTTTTACAGTAGGGGTCTCCAAACTACTGTCCGCTGTCAGATTTTATTAGATCGGCTAAAACTTAAAAAATATATACATAATATGTTAATTTATTCAATATTTTGAAACAAAGAGAGATGAATTCGGTGAAACTGTTGAGAGTAACCCTCTATTCAATCAGGACGAGCAAATGCATTGCATCAGCACTGATCATAATTTTGTAATGAAACTTATAAAAAAAATGCTAAAAACTGTTTTTTATCGACGAATACGGAGTCTCACTAACTCACCCGAAAGCACACGGTTTAGGAACGCTTAAATTCCTATTTATGTCGTAATCTGTGTAAATGGTCAGACTATCAGGTCCTGGCCAAGCAGCACACGCGTAGTAGTCACCCTGCGGCGAAGTAGAGAAAACGATGGTGTAATTATGATCTTTTCCACTGCGAAACGAAATATGGAAAATTGAAAGTTACTCACTTTCAAAAAGGATATGACTATCCAAGTGGCGGGTGCTAAGATGGCTTTCATGCTGATGTTCAAAAATATAAAGCAGAAGTGGAAAACACGTTTGCAGCCTCGTCCAACGCCTTGAGTCCGGTTACACATTCCTTCATGAAATAAAATATATGATTGAAAGTTCGATATAATTCTGGATAGGAAAACCACCTTTTTGTAGCATTGTACATATATATACAAGCATTGATTGGCTTAATGTGTGTGGTATTGCGTCTTGTATCGAATGTCCAATGTACTTCTTGTACACAAAGTCCGAATTCGGAATAGTAAAATCTCCGGAATCCGCACTACGTTTTTAGGGGCCGATATAACACCAGGGATGGAATATACCCCATTTTTTCGTTATTGTTATTTCATGTGAGTGAGTGAGAATTATTTCATAATACTACTATATGTTATATTTGTAAATGGAATATCTATAAATTTCGTGGTAAAACTTGTATACCATCTTCAAGCTCTTGTATTATACTGGTATTCAGTATAAACGTATTCCAAAATCCGAAAGGTTCCGAGTACCCAAACACTGTCACCCCGAAACATATTAAATGAGATATTCCTAGCCTGTCGTTGCTAACGCGTCAAACTTGTGAAAGAGCGTACTGTATGATTTGTTAGACTCTGTGGTGTGCTTTAATCATAGTAATTTTGCTAGTTTAATTGGACTTTCGTCCGGTGAATACAGAAATGAGCAGAAAAAACTTTAAAATACTGGAGAACGAACTTGGCAAGGCAAAAGCATTGATAAATTTCATCTTGAAATGGATTGGGGAAGATTTTTGAGATTCCGATGACTTAAATATAATCCAGGGCGGATATTCAGAACCCGTCATCCGTCCGGCGCATCAATGACTGTACTGTACTGTTTGCAATTACATTGGTGTAAAAAATATTGCAAGTTAATATAAGTCTAACAATGTTTCATAGAAGCCCGGTAGTGCAAACTCTACCTCAATATTTGAGACCCAAATTTTGCTGAGACTATGTCTTGTGAGTTGACGAAATTCAACAGTTCTGAGTTGCGTGATGACACCTCGTACCATCCCGTTCCGTCCCGCCAGTTAATCTCTGTTACTGTACATTTTTTTTTAAATTATACTTTAGCATACGTGTGTGTGTAGCGGAAAAATATAATGTACGGTATGTACCGTATTATTCGCAGTTTCAGGCATTCACAGGGTCTTGTAATGTATCCCCAACGAAAAAAATTGAACTAGTGTACTTAATTAGAACACTACTTGCATGGCATTGTTGCATAATTGTCGGATAATTCTAACACGTACTGTATTCCAGTTTGAAACGCCATGTTATCGAATTTGTTATTCTACACTCTATCGTCAGTGAAGCATGATCCACTGAACAGTACACGCAATTCAAAGCTCGCACGAATAAGCATATACCCAGGTACCCTTCCTTTGGCCTTGTTTATTCTAGTGCGTTCTGCCTTGGGGTAAACTAACTGCATCTGGTATGTAGTTTATTGATGTGTGTACTCTTGAACGATTTGCTTAAAATAAATACACACTCTGCGGATGGTTGCGTTTGAATTAATACAGTGGAATACCCTCAATTGCGTATATTGACATCCCTTTCCTAACGTTTTCCCAATTTATTATTTATTTCATGCATTGATTATTTAACTTTATATTTTCGTATTATTTTGTCAGTCGGTTATTGTTATTACCGATGTATTTGTGTCTCAAATTTATTCTTATTACCCAACTTAACTGTACTTAACGCTGAAAACTTTAAAATAGTTCAACCTACAACATCAGAAGGTATTTGAGCTATGCCGTTATTCATGCCATGGTTCTTGTGGTTTAACATTGACTGACGTGAATAACCATTTCAAGCACATTTTATTCCTAATATTACTGTGAATGTTTAGAAGACCATGTAGCCCTTCTTATCACTATATTTTCAATGCATTTACACTACTGTTTTACAAGTAGCAGTAGCAATATAATTATCGGGATTCTAGCTGGAGAATTTATTGTTATTAAACTATGCTTAGCCGCTGCTCGGTAATCGAAATATTCAGTGCTTACAAAATGTCATTTTAAGAAATATCATCCGAAAATAGGAACTCTGTACGACACTTATGTTCAGAAGGATAGTTGTGATTAGAACCTACGGCGGTTGACGATAATTATCTATTTTATTGGATCCTAAAATCCTTTAAGTTTAGAAATCGGGCAAGCAAAATATATTGCCGTTGTCTTTCGATTATCACTATACTGTACAAGGATATTATCCAATGCAAGTTTGGAAAAGTTTAAATGAGTATTTATATTGTTAATATAGTGCAAGGCTTCCCAACGGGGTCAACAGCGCGATTACAGGGATCCAAAAAATGATGAATTATATTGAAATGGTGCATTTCATGAAAGTTGTTGGATAAACTGAAATAAACGAAATAGCACTTGCTAGATCAGTATTAAATACTAAGTACAGTAAGACAAAGTAGTTATGTTAAGCAGCAAGTAGTATAATTTAGCCATCCGAAATTCTGGTTAAATCAGTGAAAAAAAGCCCTGATATAATAAGTTACCGATTATTGTAATTGTAGAATTTGTAATTAAATATTACATATGTGATGTCAGGGGTCAAATGTGTCTTTGATATAAGTTGATAATTTGTTCTCTTTATTCGGCTATCAAATATAGTAATGCTATGTACTGAGAAAATGAAATAGTCACAACCTGTCATCAGTCTCCATGTTCGTCGGTTGACAACGTATCCTACCACAAGCAAGATGGCTGCCGGTCCCCAAATAAATGTGCTTCCGTATATCTTGAAAAAACGCAAAGATAAAACTAATATAGTGGAGGAGTGGGGAAAACATATCTCGAGTACAAAGTTAAAATGGATACCTGGTTGGCAGGAAAGTTGCAAGGGCAAAAGAAGAAAATAAATTTAGTTATTTCCTCTGATGCGATGGTGACTCCAACAATTCCAAAGTTTTGAATAGAGCCCTTGTTGCTTTGACCAAATTTGCCTAAACAAAATGAGTCTGTCGGTTATGCCAAATCATAAAAAAATGTAGTGATAAATTTTAATCCTACATACTTACCGAACGCCCCGAAGATCTGCGCCATCGTGATCTACCTTTATCACCGTAATAAGTTTACAGTATAAAAGCTTTACCACTACGCACTACTATGTATCTAGAAATAGTTTCAAAACGAACATGAAAAGCGTGGCATCACGAAATTTCAACCCAGAACAGTAACAATAAAGAACTCTTGCTTTTAATAGGTATTTTCTCTGGATGCCTAAGAATTAATAGACCATATAGCAATGTCGTAAACGTAAAACTCAAGTTAGTGTGTCAACGAATATTGGAGAAACTAAATAGATTCAAAATAGTCGCACAGGTTTGGTTGCACAAGGATAACGCAAGATTGGCATTTTTGTAAGCAAATTTCATGAATCTAGCTCCGTTTGGGTTAGTGGCATAAAAATCTATGCACTATTTTCATAAATTGCGCCATTTAGTTCCCGTTCTGGCTCTTTCTGGGTTCTTTGGCTTCTTTCACACAGCTCGAATCAGCTTTGCCACATATTTACATTGTCCTTCTCACTTTCACAAATGAATACTCTCGGAAGCCTATGCAATAGCTTCTCAATTTGTTTTACCTACGGTACTTGTCACAGAACAGTTCTTATTTCTCGGATGTTTGCATTGCACTTTAATAGGAACACGCCTCCCGTTTGGAACAACTTGTGTTAAAGGGAATCCATATTGTTAAAAAACTACTTAAAATATACTATGAATCTGGCATTTTTTGGGTTATTATCTGATTTTTCGCCCTTTTTCTTACTAGAGTACAGTAGACTGCTAGGTAAGCTGCCTTAATTTCAGGGAGTGTCCTACAGGTGCCTATATAAATTGATCAACGTAAGTAGCCTGTCTGTATACAGCACAAATTGCCCAGACCTAAATCAACGATTAAAATAGCTAAAAATGATATACATAGATTTTGGATGACTAGATATTATGAGACGTTGTTGCGTCATTGTAATTTTTTCTTTCAACCTCGCCTGCAACATTACTTACTTATTACGTGGAGTTGTGTTCAGTTTTTCAGATGTAATTAGCATTGTTTATCTTAAGACTTTTGCGGTGAACGCTCGCGGCAAAATGCAAAACAGCTCACAGTCATATATCCCTCAGCTAAAGGCTCACTTCGTTCTACCATACGTAACTATAATGTAGCCAACAATCCCTCTGTAATCCGTTGGCGGAACAAAATAGGTGAAATAAAAGAACCTCACTGAATGTCATCGTATCGCTGCGCTTGAACGAGTATGAATGCCGCCTATTATATTATTATAAAGAAGCTAACAACGTTGTACCATTTCTGACTTGTCAAAAGCATGAAAAGAGAAAGTTAACGTTATGTTATGGAGAAAATTGGAAACGCGTGCAATACTGTTTATTTTTTCAAAGAGGAAACTTGAGTGTGAGTTAGGCGATACATATTAGTTTGGCGATATATCTAGTACACACCCTGAAATTATTTTCAATGATTCGCGGTCCCATAAAAAATACCCTTTGGGGACCCCGAAGCCCCGTTTGAGAACTACTGGTCTATCAGAAGAGGCATTGTAGTTGTGGAATAGGGAATAGAATTAAGTGAAAAACACCAACGATACGATTGAACGATTAAGTGGAAAATATGTGAGAAACAAAATAGGGGGGGGGGGAACTAACGGTGAAAAATATTGTTTAGAGTTACCATATCGAATANCCACCGGAGCTTCCAGCTTACAGATGGGGGGGGGGCTTTATAGGGAATAGAATTTGAGGAATAACAAATAATTATAAAGTGGAAAACACCAACGATAACGATTGAACGATTAAGTGGAAAATGAGTGAGAACCAAAATATCACTCCCAAAAACTAACGGTGAAAAATATTGTTTAGAGTTTCTATATCGTATATAGAGTTAAGGTAAGTGGGGAAGCTATAAAGAAAAATGTAGAGTCTCGTGACGTATGGAGAGACGAAAACTGTAGAGGGACTGAATAACGTTTCATGTAATTAGAGTGGCGAATTGAATGCTTGTAAGCAGCATCATAATATATTGTCTTGGTGATTAAATGATCGTTGATGACTTTGTGATAATTCAATTGTGAAGTCAATACTTGTGGAGACTTGAGTTGCATATGTCAAAGATTGTGTTTGGCAGTACGATATTGTAATGAATATTGTATATTGTAAGAGTTATTGATTCATCATACTATACGATTGAGTGAACATTAACCATCGTTTTACATTTGTTTTACGTAACCTATCTGACGAGGAGCGGACGAGTCGTGCTCTCTGTAAGCGAGAGTGTATTTGTTAGCGTGTAACACTCAGAACAATGAACCATAAACCACATACGCAACAAGGTGACCATTCACTCATCATGGTAATAATCAATGAAATAATTAGCCGCCTAACAGCAAAAAATGAAAATATAATCCTTCGAGCTGGATTCGAACCAGCTACCTACGGATTACTGAACACAACTCAACTACAGTCCAACGCTCTACCAACTGAGATATCGAAGGAGGTGCTGGCGATTTTATTCTTCTTACTATGATAATGTAAATGTTCGGTTCGAAATAATAATTGATTACTAAACTTACATCTCTGCATACCATCACACTAACAACAGAGATATCTAAAGAGATGTTAGGNCATCGTATTACATTTGTTTTACGTAACCTATCTGACGAGGAGCGGACGAGTCGTCCTCCCTGTAAGCGAGAGTGTATTTGTTAGCGTATACCAAAACAATAAACAATATAAACCAATACGCAACAGTGGTATGACTTAACGGTTCTGCATTCCGACTTATTTCACCCAAAACCGTACAATTGACGAAGATATAATATTCCCAAAAAAGTGAACACTACATTTTTGATACAAATAAAAGCATTGTGTGTGTGTTGTGACAAAATCCACGTAAACTTTTACCTTGATATTACATAAAATTGTACATAGCTCAGTAATACCCACTTTCATACTTTGTACACATACACACACATATAAAGGTTTGAAAGAAATGCTAGTTTTGGATTTTAAGATAGAAAATCGTTGGCATTGTCTACTATAATAGTACTCAGTAATCCTTGGGACGTTTTATACCCCTAAAATACTGGTCAAAAAGAAATAAGACCGTTTCTGGCTTGCAATCGATCTAACTGTAAAATTTGGGTACCACCTGGCTCTCTGCAGCAGTGATGTTGACTACAGGCATTTTAATGCGCTGCTGTATTACTAATCGCCTTTATGAGTGCACCATTTGATTGTCTGGGGGTAACAACATTCGACGGAAGATGGCGCAATAAAACAGAAAAATTCAAAATACTTTTGACTCTCGATTTTCTGAACTAATTCAGGGGAATACCTGTCCGCATGATAAGGTCCAAATTCCTGCCCAAAGTGAAAAATATCGTAGTGAAAGCAATTTAATTAGGTCTAGCTTCTGACTGACACTGAGATGCACTTTCTCCCTCTCCTCTCCTCTCCGCTTCCTCTCGAAGATATTGCTACTAACAAAAAGAATTTGAGTAACTTTGAGTATGAAAAATTAGGTGTAAACACTGCTACTGCTACCACGACCATGCTTCCACTGCGACTAAGAGCGATCATAAACGTAACCAAATTAGCATGTGCGAATCTCCAGCTCACCCGGTAAATTACGCGAGTTGCCAGGCCTTGTCTAACAAATGGTGCCAAGTTCGAATTGTAATATTTTTCAAATATGGTCATAATCTCCTGAAATCCGGTAAATCGGAGTACGGAAAACCGAGGGCCAACTATATCCTGCATCAATTCTTCTAGCAGAGTGGCAAGGTTTGCTCTACACGGTTGTGATGAGCATGCCCTGGGTGTGTGAATATTTTTAATTATAAGATTCACAATTCATATTTAACATATAGTTGAGTGTATAACAGCGCAACGGCTGTTAAGTGCTTTCTCACGAGATTTATACCTTTGTACACTCTCAATAATGTATTTTCATTCAGTGTGCTTTGAAGTTTGAAAGATCCAGAGTTGGATTTAGCCTCTTCGACGGCTGAAGTACAAACTCTATGGGAGGAACATGCTATACTCCATAATAAGTCTACTAGTACTATTTCCCAGATAGTCTAAATTCTCTATAGATATCGCATACTACATGTTCAGAAGCATTGATGTGGGATGTGGGACATTTAGAATCAGCGATGGACGAAGCCTGTGGTAAAATTGGTTTCGTGTAACGCTGTTTGACTTAAAGTCGAACTTCACAAGAAACTATCCACGACGTTAAGTAAGCACCTAGTGTAGACTTTTTTTGGTATATAATTGTCTTTAATCGGTAAAAATAAAATTTGTAACTTAAAATATCCTTTTGTGCTGCATTGCTCATTACGATGCTTCCTATTTTACAAGAAAATAGGTCCATGCATTCTGAAAAATGGAATATTGTCAACTTTGCACATGCCCAGTATATTTTTCCAAAAACTGTAAGATTATATAGTAATTATACTTAGATATAAGTCACTTCATGTATATGTAACAGTGAGATTTGAGTAATCTAATTCAATAATCTAATGAAAAGCGTGTTTTCGTCGGGGATTCCGACCTAACCTCTTAAGCATAGTTCTATCCCTGAAATTTTCGAATTACTTAAAATAACTGACGAGGATTTCACAAAATTCCTAGTTCCACAATCTTACCTTAACTTATATATAATATATATGCACAGTATACCTAGGCATACAGCTACGTCTAATCATAATGCCGGTATCGCACGTGTGCTAACGGCACTTACATTAATTGCGCCGAAAGACGTATAATTACAACGGCAAAGCTATATTGCCCTGCCTGGCGGAAAGCGATACAGCCCAATGTTAGGCTGTAGTTAGCCCAATGTAATTATAATAATCTTCCGACACTCTTTTGCTAGCTCCATTGATTCAGTGACTACGGTCATTTTTGATTTCCGACCAATGACTTCAGGTTAACAATAGCAGAAAAAGTAGATCGCTTACTATTAGAAGGAAGTAGGACATGTGAATTGAGAATTGGACTACTGGACAATGCTTTGCTCGTAAAACAGTAAGTTAGTCAGTTTATTATCAATTTATGCTTATATTTGTTTGAAAGATATTTGTCTTTGTCATTGTAACCAAAAAATTGTGCATTACACACTAATAAATAAAAATAGGCTACAATGGGTTGACCGGAATAAAATAAATGAATTTTTGTCCAATCGTCACACGGAAAAATGTCGCGAGATAATATTTTGTTTTGGTGAAGATTGAATGCCAGGATTAGTGCAGTTTTGAGCTTGGCTTCTCTGTATTTTATGAAATTATGTAAATCGTAGAGTAGTATTGTGACATCGATTCATACTATGTCGTCATCTCGTTATTCACAATCCACACTACCTCGGCTGAGGTACAAGACATTCGATTACATTTTTCCTGCTAACTATTAAATGAATCCATTATTACCTAAGCCTCAACAATTTGGGCGTAATTGAAAGGAAACTCATCCGAAAATCCCTGAAATATTGCTTTCAACTAATTGGAACTATCGTACATTGTTAACAATTACGTGTCGCAATTATTATCTTGCGTAGGCAACCAAGAAAATTTTCCAAATTACAAGCTGGCCACCTAATTTAATCATTATCAAATGGAAGTTCCGAGCGTGGATTTATAAGCGCCAGACGCGTATTTTTCTTGAAGGAATATTGTAGTTAGGTAACAGACTGCCCAGAGAACCTCTGGTAACTTTTAAGCTTGAAGTTTCATGTTAGGCAAGATACCTTGCGTGCGGTTACTTTTGTGACGTGGTCGGTTGCACCATCCAAGTTTTAGGCAAGAGGGGCTATTATATTCAATAACATATTCGCTATTTTAATCGCTATTTGGAAGGAATGGAGAGGAATACAATATATAGTACAAGAGTTAAGATGCACAGTCCCTTCAAAAAGTTAGATAGCTAGCCCTAAATTTACCCAACTTATACTATATATCTCACCTAACTCCAGCATGACCGCGTTTTCGGCGGGCCACGGTTCTTCACTCGTACCGAAATACTGAAGCAGTTCTAGGACAATTAGATCTGTAAACTATCAAAGGCTTGTAGTGGGTGATAAAATACGAAAACATCTCTATGAATGAATATGCTAGGAGTGTCTACCCAGTCCCTTTCCTGGAATACCCTATAGCCTATATACTGTCTTGATATAGAACTACATTGTATGTGGAGGGCTTAAACTACATTCATATCGTTGTAGAGATCGGAAAAATACTTCAATCTGCACTCTGTCTATCTGAGCAATGGTAGTGACACCAAGAAAAAATTCAAATCTAAACAAAAGAAACGCCGAGTGCATTATGAAATTGAAATCAAGGAGCACAGTTCTACACAAAAGAAGTATCGGATTCACAAACGCGATTCAAGCCCGTACAGTTTACAAGTTTCTGTTTGCGACTATATTTACGTTATACCTAACATCGACAGCGCTCTTAGTCTCTTCACATCCTTTATCGTCTTCGAGTGAAAGCATTTCTGGTTCAAAAGAGTATCTGGTGACTCCTGAGCGGTTGAAGGATGGATACATTATCATAGACCTACCTGAATCCTTCCGAATTTTTGGGAACGCTAGATACAAATCACTTTATGTAAGTATATAGCCATCTTTTATCAGTAACAGCACACGTAAGACTGATAAAAGAAAAGGAGTGTAGATGCTATGGGCCTCCCGTGAGAATTATTGAAATGGGGTAAATTTCAGGGTCATTTTGAGCCCACATACATTAGGTATGTATCAGTAACTAATATTAGGTATAACAAGCTGAATAGAATATTACAATATGCAAGTATAATTATTGAAAATAAATAAATATAGGATAGCTAATAACTCCAGACGAGTAGGGACGGGTGCCAACTTCTGGATCAGAAGTCATGTAGTTATACTACCACTAAGAATTCATTAAAAACTTCAACCGTTCCGTGTTCGGTTTTAATAAGGTTAAATTATAATTTAATCTTTTTTATTTATAGCAATATATGATAGTTGAAGTATATTCCTTTGAGTTCCCCCTGAAAAAGTTGTATAGCAGGCTGATGAGAGAATATACCTCTATAACAAATCTAATGATTCACCGCCTTTGTGGCATATAAGAGGAAAGATGGAAATCCGTTTAAATAAAATGTTTAGTTAAAATGACAAATTACGTATACCACTGGCCATGTAGCCTCGATTTCGCCACAGACTGAATATTTCAGACTACACATGTCTGATTTATTTTCAATACAGTAATTCCTCACCTATCGCGGTTTGTGCGTTCCAGAGTGCGTTCCACTCTTATTTACCCTTTTAACCTTTCCCACTTTCATTTGAGCGGTTATTTAATTTTTTAAAACTTTTTGCGCTTAAACATACTAGTACTGTACGGCACAGCATTTATCATGAAATAAAATACAAACAATATTACATTAAAATGCATACAATATAATATTATATAAAATCCGCGATATAGTGAATCCGCGATAAGTGAACCGCGATATAGCGAGGGACGACTGTACACTGATGCCCCACTTGAAGCCCCCCTTCTTTACACTGTCTCGCTGTAAGTCCTCATTGGCAACTCGAGTACCGAATGCTATATATATTAGTCGACATCAAACCAAAGAACAAATCCTAGAGTTCCAATGGCTCAATTAATATATTTATATGCAAGAAACAGTGATTTTTCAAATCCTTTTCACCATTATTTCATCTGCCAATAACTATTTTATTTCTAATTCCAGATTAACGCTGTTGGGGCGGTGAGCTTCGGTGGAGCGATTACCACGAGCGATGTTAACAAAGTGAAGAACGGCGTCATAGCGTTCGCTCCTATGTTATTAATGCCAAGAAAAGACGACACTCAAAGTAAGCCTTTAAAGTATCCGTGATTCATTGTAGCCTTATGATTATTGAATTAATTTTAACATTCACCTTGTTAGGTGATTATAAACCAGCGTTTAAAAGGTATATTTAGTCAATTGTCCGCCAGATACGTATAACGCTTTACAAGAAATACTTTTGGCCGTGCTTTCTCGACTAACGCTAAGTTGCAAAGCAGGTTTAACATCAAATTTAGTTGAAGGTACAATTTACTCACGTAATGTAGTTCCGGGCTTGGATTTGGAGTGGAATGTGGTTGTGTAAAATTTAGGATTAAAGAGTGGGGTAAGAGATAAAAAAATAGCTCAGATGATTTGGTTTTGTCTGGTTTAACGCTTATGTATACATTACATAGCGATGAAAATATCCAACACTTCCATAGTAAAGTCAGGTATGCATGTCCCATATATATATATATATATATATATATATACAAAGGTAAAGGTGGATACAAAGGTAGCAGGGCCGGCTTCAAGCCAATTGGACTAATAGCATCTAATTTGACCCCTTGCCTAAGCGGGGCCCGCATCCCATTCCAGTATGCCATATACACACAACATTAGAACACATTGCAACTTACACCTAATACCACATTGCAGAGTTTATAGAGAACAGCAACGATACATGTATAGAATATATATTAATTCTTGCTTACATCCATTTGGTCCATTAACTGACATATACTATTTGAGCACGCATTTTGATTGTTTTCCATCACAGAGAAAAAATTCCATATTAAACTTTATTTACATCTTTAAGATTCTATAGACATTGGCAGTGAACCTAGGGCCATTCAAAAATGTTTACAATTAGTCTCCGCCACCCTAAAACCTGTCCTGGAGGGCAGTATAATACCGCACCGATTTCTTTCAAACAGAAATATTTTTCGTACGGAATATTAGTTGCCCTGAATATTTGTAGCAAAGATTATACAATAAGAATATTGATAATTCATTACCGGGGATTCACGGTAATTATGAAACTTGATTTCCTGCAGAGAGTTTTTTCTCAGCAAATTGCCGAAACCAAATTCTGAATTTATGACTAAAGCAGTGACCCGACAACGTTGACGTACTCTAATTCGAATAATGAAGCGGGCAATTTTGCTACTTACGACAAGGTTGTGATGTGACAAAGTCTAATAGTACAACGCGAAAGCTTTTTTCGTAATAATATTCGATTAATATCCCAATAATCGTTACAAAAGATGCTAATCGTTCCAGGATTAGAGAAATTATAGGCGATAGCCGTCATTAATTAGCCTGGTAGTAATTACCACTTGCGTCATAGTAAAACATGTCCCCAAAATCGGATTACATACGTCCTTTGTCGGCGGATGAAGGTTAATGAATGTCATTGCATGATATATCCTTAGTCAAGTTACGGAACATCTTAGGTACACGAGAGTATCTAAAGCTAAAGGTACAGACGTGGAAAATCACACAATTTGATGCAGGATCAAAATCACACCGTTTAAAAAAACCAGCGGTAGCGAGCGTATAAAAAACGGTACCACATATTCTACAAGCAACAATGCTTTGGATTGAAACATTCCCATTCGAATTAAGCAACCCAAAAATAAGACTAAATCATAAAGTTTTGGAATCCGTCATCAAAATCATGTGCTCAATATATGGATGATCCAGAATAACGGAACCTGGAAAATTCAGGAGATTTGGTCGCGTTCTCTCATAGTAACAATGCGAAGTCTGGGTATATCGTTGGTCGCACAGTGTCATGTTTAGAACCAAAGGCGGGAAACTCCGGTGTTCAGACGATCTTCGATCTCTGATCTTAAAAAAGCTTTTAGTTTTCGGAAGTTCCGATTATCAGTATTTCAGAGAGTGATGTGTGTGTGCCAACTGTATGAAAATGGGCAACTGTAACAGAAGCGGAGTTGACTGCTTTTCAAGGTTTCCATGCATACTTCCCTCCTCCTAAAATCGTTGTTCTTTGCTTTACAGCTCTTCCCGGGATTCAAATGCATTACAAAACAAGCGTTCCTGAGAAAGTACGGGTGAAAATTGAACAGGAATTTCGCCATTTTTTTTCTGACTCTTCCTTTACGGTCAAAACCTTATTCATCTTATCGATTGAGGATCACAATACCGGCCTCCCCGAGGTATGTGTGTGTGTAGCTTGAATTAATATTGACTTATACATATGACCCAATACATGTAATTTTTCAATACAGGGTAACAGCTATCATATTGTTTTCGTCACTAATGGAGAAAGGACTTATGTGCGATACGAATACCACAAAATAACACGTATACGAGACGACCATGGATATGCGAGGGTACAATAATCTTTTGGTCATGGTAATAGCTCGGTTACGTTCACTGAAATTTATAATTTGATAAAATTTCAGGCGGGCGCTTTTGCTTTTGAAGACGGATTTATAATATGCGCCGATGAACTTAAAGGTTCGGGAACTGCCGAAGTAGAAAAACTAGCTGAAGTGAAAGTGGAAGGCCAAGTTCCTGTAACGTATCTTAGAGCTGACCTACCTTTGGAATGCAGAACATTAGGTAACTAGATAATTTGGTATTCAAAGTTAGCTTTCTCTTCCCTTCCTAGCGCCAGTTCGTGAATAGCTAACCTTTGATCTAGGCAGGGGTCTTCAAACTACAACCTAATAGAAAAAAATTTGAAACAAAAAGAGATGAACTGAGATTAATTGTTGTCGACCTCAGCCCTCTTTCCTATCAGGTCTCATCCCACATGGATTAAATGTTGATTATAAACTTTTTTCTTCCTATGGTCCGAGAAAATGCAGAACTGCGGCTGTTTGAAATATAATTTACTATATTTAGAATCGGACTGTGGAGCTCTTCGTTCCACTGATGAGCAATTCCTGAACGCTAAACGCGTTGGATCCTTTTTTGAAACGATTACCGACACTATCTGGAAATTCTACAGTTTGTATTTTTGCTTGTCGCAATACTCCAGGATAGACAAGTCTTCCATGATTCGCCAAGGCTGTCTATATGAGCCAGATTATTACACATATTCATGGAGGGAGTTGGGGGAAGCTGATCAATGTAGGCTTGCGATATCAACAACAACATAGGTATGCTGGATAATTTAGAGACTGGAATAAATTTATAGTTTCAAAGCTGTTTGGTTTGGTATGTGGGTTGGGTATATAGGAAGTACGGGTCGTGTTGGGAATGTTGGATGTGTGGCTGTCAGTGAATAAAACACATGCAATTGCACTTCCACTATCCATAACTATGCAATAACAACTCGAGTTCAAGCTAATTATTATTATTAGTTGAAATTGCTAACATTAATACCCAGTTAATTTTAAGGGCTGAAGGCAACTTACTACTACAGCAATAAAGCTGCAGCGTCTATAAAATTTTACTCTCTATAGAGCAGGTGCAGAATCACTAAATCAGAATTGATAACAAGCTAGCTTATAAGCATATCGCTAAATGTTAATCTATCCATGATTATAGAATACGCTGAGTTGAAAAAACATATGCGGTCGTAGTAAGGGACAGATTCAATTTTCCTAAAAGTGACAAATTATGTGTTGCTGCGAATGTGTTTTATTAATTCACACGAATTGTGACGCTAAAAAATTGGGTTTTCAGAAACTTATCCACATTTAAGTAATTCACTCTTTTTGTTTTTCAGGACTTGCAATGGGAAATATATACTGCGTTCAATGCATACGTTGAGTCATTTTTCCGTGTTTTTTCTTCATAATATTTTATTATTACCCGAGTGAGTATATTTTTGACAACGTTGACAACCGTTCCGAAGACGCTAGTACTAGGATTACGAAGAAATTACAGAACAATGATCGTCACCGTTTCTAACAGCAGATGTCTGCATACGACAGGAATAAATATAAAATAAAATTTATAAATGTAAAATAAGAATGAACATCACACATTCAAGTACCTCAATTACTTTCCCGTTTCTAGAATTCGTAAGATCGAACTAGAGCTCCAGCCCGCTAATCACATATATGGTTAATATTAAAGGAATTCTATCTTTACAATAAAGGAACGAAACTATTTGTGTTGCGGATCGGTATGTGGCGAGAGTTAATTGTTAGTCTATATTGTACTCTGCGGTGTAAACCGCTACAAATACACTCCTGATTACAAGGAGGAACTCCGCAATCCTTGTCCAATACTCGGAAGATCGTGTAAAAACAAACGTAATACGACGGTTAAATGATGTCTCTTTGTAAGGTATAAATCAATACACGTTTTTGTATGTACTCTTCAATTCTATTCACAGGCTCGTATCATCAACACAAACTTGATGCTACAAACTAACAAGCAAGCATTAAAATCACAATCGTATTATTTAGAACTGTTTCATCCAGTATATTTCACACTTCACGTCTCTTCACGAGACTTCTTTTTCACTCTGCTTTGTCGCTAGTCAGCTTATCTCTATATATCTCACGTCGTTCTATCAACAGTTACATTTCCCACAATTGAATATCATGTTTAGGAAGTGATTCTAGAGCTTCATCTTTACCAGCATTGCACGTCAGTATATTATCACGACATAACAAATCCCGTTATCTTTATATTCTCCAATACTATTTGGTCACGAATATTATTATCAATAGTTTTCTGTACATTTTCTACTCCCTATATTTGTGAGTAATTTATTAACCAAACAATTTAAACAAAGAAAATTGAACGAATATAGTAGACATCAGTGACTCTGGCTGAATTATTTCTCTGTGTGTTATAATAAAAAACAATTTTGTCGGATAGAACATTGTTAATTAGTAGATCACTGGATTATTCATTTTATGTCTGGAAGTACCGTAGAAGTGATAAAAGATAATGCATGATTCAAACTGACTCAACATGCTTCTCAGTCAGTCAGTCAGTTTGTAGAATAGATAGCGCTGACTTCTTGTTTAGCGTTTATCAGGATTTTTAGCTAATGCGTCTCCTCAGGGCGGCTTAATGAACATCTGAAAAGGTTTCCCCCTTTTTATATTTTGCCTAAACATTTGTTTATATTGCTTGATGGATACTCCACCCCTGGGATTATGGAATAATAACCTCAGGGAAATCTATATGTTAGGTTGATTCTAGAAGCCCAGGAGGGGAGAATATACAGCATGCTTGTTTTTTCGTATTTCCTTGCTTTTCTTACATACCAGGCTAACAATGAACGTTTTCTGAAGGTTAATTTTAACTCTAATAAACGTTATAATAATGTGGACTGAACTGTGGTCAGCTCTCGACGTTTTTCAAATGTTTGAACCAAACGTTTTTTCGGCATTTTCGAAACGTTTAAATCAAATGTTATGTAAACGTTAAAATGCCAAGTATTTAGTTTTCTCAACGTTTAAATAAAAAGTTCGTTAAACGTATTTAGTGGGAAGACGATAGCGTTTCAATAATCTTTTTTTAGTGTTTTGAAACGATTACAAGAATACATTGGAACTAATTTGCGAAAACTTTGAGGAATTTTTGAACGTTTGCTGTTAGCTGTGTATATGATACGTTAGTTGAAACTATTCGTGTACTGCTACTAATATGGGTATCTAATTTGCTACTGAAAAAGTAATTTGATAGAGCTGTGGTGTACCATTGACCTATTTTCGTACTATTAAATAAATATTTATTAAAATGCATTATAAAATACAACTCGAGAATGCACCATTTAAGTTTTATTTGTAACTTTTTGTTAACTGTAATTTCACACGCAATGTCTTCGGTACATTTCTGATAGTCAGCGACACCCTCGTGTTTCTCTTTAACAAGAAAGCCTGTTGCTCTGAAATTTTTCCCCTCAGTTCTGCATTTCCCAGTACTTGGGAATTTGCAATCGTTTTCTCATTCAGATTGTCTTCAACAGTCATCGAAATTCCGTGCATATGCGATTCGTAAAGGGAGTCTTTTAGGACAAGTAAACTCCTGGGTTCTAGGAATAAGGAAAACTTCTCTTTTCGCAATGTCAAAGTGTCATTTGAAGATTCGTTCGGCAGATTGTAGAAATCAAGGACGGTGTGGGATCCAAGACTTATTGTGGTGACCACAGGGTGATACAAAGGGCCATCCTGATGAGGCTGCAATTTGAAACACACAATGAGCATTTTATTTCCGTTATGGAAAACTTGTTCCTAGCTGTTTATTTGTGTCCTAGCCATTTAACTGTTAACAATAGATAATCAAAGCAATGTATGTATTAATCTAGCATTGGGACTTAAGACATGGGAGTTGGTTCATCTTGAAACAGTTGCCATTTCTCAACATATCTCTTAATCAGACTTGGCAAGGAGGTCGGTCCAGATGCAACTCACAATAAATCCTGCACAATGAAAAACCCAGGTCTGGGAAGGGATGATATCCTACCTAGTACTTAAAGAGATTAACAGGACAAGGTCGGGTCGCTCTGTTAGAATGTAAAAAACTGTAACAGCTGTCTTATTTTCGCAGGCCTGTAGATAAAATTTACTGGACGAATACCATTATTCCTTGTCCGGGTAAATATTCATTCACCAGCACGTGGTTTGGTGTTGAGTTCGAAAACACTTGCAGCTTATAAACATTGGAGCAGCAGTTCTTGAGCCACTGAAAACAGAGGTAACATTACGGAGGACATTCACGACATTGCATTTGAATTCATAATAAGATGTATTGATTTCTGAACATCAGGAATAATGATAAATCTTCCACATAGACGGTATCTTTTTATTGGTATTCCCTGTAAAAGGTGGAAGTATGTAAATGCATCTGCTGTTTTTATTCATACTGTTCTGAAAAGTCTTCCATAGAAATTTATCTTGCACGAAGTGGAAGTATGTGGTGCTTGAATACACATCAGTGGTTCTTAACATTGGTGGTACCCCATCAGGTGGCACCAGGTGTTTACATTCACTGAAATATCCCGATTTTTGGCAGGAAATAAAATCCCCGCCGTTGGCTTATCAATCTCTATACTTGGTCGTGAAATTCAGAGTACTAAAAAAACAAGCCTAGAAGGAGATTACAGATAAATGATAGGTGAGACTAGAGGTTCTGTTTGTCAAATTTTAAAACTGACATTTGAAACTTCTCACTAAGATCAGTATAGCATGGGTTCAGGGAGGCGCTAACCCAAGCGAATATCAGAAAAAGGGGTTCTGGAAAGAAAAGGTTATAATCCACTGATATTCACCATTGTTAGTATATGTGAGTACTCTTCGATTTGGCTTGGCATTATGTGTTTCCACTCTTCTCATTCAAATAAAAACTACGCATTTGGAATGCTTTAGTGAGGAAATTAAACTAACTGACTCACTTTGGGTAAAGTTTCTGGTACCATGCCTTTTGGATGAGGTAGACCACCTGTGGTTAGAATATGAATAATAAAATTGAAGAAATTTCACTGCTATTACATTGATTTATACAGAAATGTATCTCAATTTTTCCTGTTTTAAATTAATATGATGTTCTATAATCACAATGTGATAGAAATTTGATGCGATAGATACCATAGATATGTTTAGATTTAAGGAGTTATCAGGTGGTAATGCCAAATCTTACCCCAATTTTGTAATCTTCTCTCGGAAAGAACGGTCCATTTTGGCTTAGGTGCCTTGTATACTTCATCTAAAAGATACTTTTCCTCTGCTTCGGTAATGAAATTAGGAATGTAGTATGCGGTTGGAGGGCACTGTATGATCACGTAAAAAATATAAAACATGAAATTTTAGTTGTTCGATGACGGTTTCTGCTAAAATTACGACCGATAAATTGAAAGTGCATGAATAATTACTTACATTTGAAACTATATATCTGTCAATTTCCATCCTCGAAGCTACAAGAGTAGCGTGAATAACTACAACGATAAATACACCACTGTTAGCTGTTTAGCAATTACAAAGCGGGGAATTCCCGGAAATCTTGGTGTTTTCTGTTGACCTTTGACATTTTATTGTATTGCAAAGTAAGCGATTGAAGTTTGCAGTTCAATCGATATTACACAGGGAAAGAGTATAGAATATTTTATGAATAAATATTATTGGTTATATTAATTCACCTTACAAGCTATCGCAATAATGTGCACAGTAGCGCACACGAATGTATTATTGGCTGGCCCCGAGCCAACTTAAGTTTTTTACCTCTGTCTATCCCCCGAATAATTTCTCCGCAGTACTAGTCCCTAGTTTGTCGATAGCAAGCAGCGTTTACTTACTCTGTTCTTTCTAGTAAGGTATCAATGCATTTAGTCTATTTCCGATATTTTGTTGGAGGTTGTATGTTATATTATGTCAGTCAACGTAAGATTATTCACTAAATAACGTTATGAATCCCCGATATGGAGTTAAAAGCTCGAAAGCTTGCTTTTCTGGTTCAAGGTTTTGTATAGGAATCGTCCTTTTACTGATAGTGGATGTGATCTGGGTTGCTTCCAGTGAACTATCCAAAGTGAGTATATATCAATTCCCAATACCAATTATTGCGTAATGTTCGAGGAGCTACTATACCTTTTTTGAATGACCCCCTTGCACACCGCAGATTGATGGAAGTCCGAAATTGCAGACAACACTCCTTGATCATTACCCGTCATCTTTCAGTCGTGTAGTTCTTGAATTATTTTGACTTTTTTTTCAGCACTTCTTCTTTGACATTCATCATGAGAAGCCATATCTCTCGGCCTACATTTCTCTGTCAATGCTTTCAATTTATCTTTGCGGATTTGTTGTTATTCGGTCGTGGAGGAAGCAATGTATAAGATGTGCGTGCGATGATTATCCTGGCCAGTATCTCATGGTATTCTTTAATTTTCTTCATTAGAAAAATTATTCTTATGTGATCACTTTGTGAATTTTATGCCATCTGTTGTAGTATTTTTTGTGGCACACCTTAAAAAGTCCCATACCCATCGACTTAGATGTTTGTTGTATACTAGTTATACTAGTGCAGGGTTATTAATGCTTGACAGCTAATTTTTTTAGTAATAAATTGTAATTATTTACTTTAACCCTTTATTTGAATAATAACCATATTATAACATTTCATGTTAGCATTCCGCATAGATGTCTGCTTTCTAAGTCGTTGGAATGAATGGGATTTATGTGTAACATCGATTTCTCTAAATTTAATATAGCTTTCTTGTATTGTTTAGTTTTTCTATCACATAACCATCATTTAGTTCCTAGTATCTGTTGTTTACTTCCATCCTGGGATTAGTTTCTGTTTAGCATCCATAATAAAATCTGAATGAAGATGCCGTCTTAACCAAGTAAACGGTACACATCAGAGTCAGGTGATACTGAGGAATGATCATATTCAATTCATAGGCAGGGAAGAGCTCAAGAACGAATAATAATATTACTATTGTATGTAGTACCTCATTGTATGTTCGTGTTAAGAGTCGGATAAAAATTTGAATGAAGTGAAATGTGTTCAAAAAGTCATAGTCGTACCCTAAAAAAATACATGCTATAGTTGCACCGAAATAATGTAATAGATTATTAGTCAAGAAACTATATTTACTGGGACACTTCAATTTTACATCAGTACATCGTGTCTTTGTATACATAGACAAAAATTTACAAAGCTTGGCTATTTAATTGAAGGTCTCTAATATTTCTAATCCTTCAACTATATTCAGATTGGAGAAACAGACACAGAAGATACAGATGATGGTGTTGATTATCAATTACAAAATAAGCTGGTAGGTCGACTTTCTTTGCCCTGTATTTCCGTATAATGCAGCTCTTGAACTTAAGTTTCAAGTCAAATATACAATGTATTTCTTCATGTACAATAACTACGCAATGAAATGTTCATTAAGAGTGAACCAATGTATGTGCCTGTGAAATTCTCATCTGACGTGGACAGCAGTGATGGTGAGAAAAAAAAGAAAAGCCACAGAGTGCAGTTCAGTGATTTGACAGAAGTGCGACACTTGGAAGGTTATAAATTATAAAAGTTTTATTATTGTTAAGACAAGATAAGAAGACAAGAAGATTATAAGTCAAGAAAAAATATAACTTACCAGGAAGTGTGCAACATGAGCCCTCTTAAAGACTCGGATCAGTTAGAGGAAAATTACATTTTAAAGCAAATTTCATTATGTACTACTAGGTAAACACGACACTAGGCTAGCAGGACTATGAAGACCCTTAAAAAATTTTCTTCTACGGAATGGGTTCACAACCTTTTTTATGCTCCACAAACTACTAGGAAATGTTTAATCACTGTTCCCGCCCCTTGAAAAAGTAACATCATATTTGAAGATGAAGAAGTCTAATTTAATATTTTTGAATCACATGCGTTACTACAGGTGATCAAATCGAGCTTAACAAAGCTTGTAACTCTAACAAATGCAACTATAAATTAAGCAACTAGATTTTAATTCCAAAATATAATATTTTTATTGAAAAGGACTCGTTATTCAAGGACTCGGGCCCACTCTGTCACACCCTATAATATTCGATATCGACCCCTGGTCTAGAGCAACTTTTTCCTGAATTCTGACCCCTGAATTTCATCGACTGATAGCGCTTTATCTATGCACATAATAGAAATGCATCAATATACATGAAAACCTTACCTCGTCTTCTTATTCATGCCAATTTTTACATTTTCTCATTTTCTCTGGACTTATTAGGAAGCCCTGTGTACAGCCTCAAAATTACCGTACTCTTTTTTCATACGGCCAGGTGTAGGTATAAACTATGTACTAAAATGCAAACTATTTTACAGAAAGTTCAGATGCTCAATTAGCCCGCATGCCATACCTCGCAGCCTTGAGAGCAAAATTCCTTCTTCAAATGCGCAGTGGAATCCTGACGGTGCCGCAGATTTCTCGCCTGAGCTGCTTTTTTGCATTAATCGTAAGTGTATTTTAATACATGTGATTTTGTACTACAATTGTAAATTCAATAGCACTTACACTACTTCACAGTTCTTTGCCGGAAATGTCGCCTACCTAGAAGCTATTTCCATGACCGGTGTTGTTGCTGTGAACATACTCTCATCCTCTTCATCCTTATTCACTCTCGTCTTAGCAGCTATTATTCCAACCGATGAAAGGGATCACATCACAATAGGAAAGCTTTTGGCCGTAATATCTTGGTATGTTAATTTTCCAGATTTTGATCGCTTTCTAAGTTTATGCATCACACTGCGGATATGTAGGGGGTTCTTGACATGATGGTGAATAAATAAACAATGTTCCTGGTCTTGGTATTGTGAAATAAAATATTTTTAATGCAAGAATACAAAGTATGTTCATGCTGGTGCATTTTGACCATGGTTACTTCAACCATCTTCTCCTAATTCTCATGGATCTTCCATACTATTGAAACCTTGATAGTCTACCGAAAATTCTTCCCAAAATATAATTTATATATTGATAAAATTCAAAATATGTGTAAAATACACGCCTTTTTATCATATGCCATCATGTCTTGAGCGATTCTAGGCTATTGTATTATTTCTGAATGGTAAACATACCATTCCTAACTTGAGCAGTGTTTTGTAGTTTTTTGCGTAGTAGTGTTCTATATTTGATTGTACATTATTCATTTACACTCTACAGTATATGTATTTGAATTTGTATTGGTAAGAAATCAAAATTCTTCAGTGTGCAAAGGTTGCTGAACCTTTGCATGCAGTTATCTCACAGGTATTGATTTGCCCTATAAAATATTCACGTGGACTGCCTTAGTTACTTCCTGGTTACAAAAGCAGGATGTTATTAGATTTATTGATGTAATATCCGTGCGATCCTAGAACCAAGAATCAATTACAAACTATGAGGCACGTATTTTAACAGGAAATATCCAGGGCTTTATCAACAACGCTTCAGCAACAAAACGCATGAAAATAACAAATGTCGTGAATCTATTATCAAATGTGTTGTTAGTGTGATGACGTTGTTCATTGCAAGTAAATTGAATACAGCCATGCCTATTCTACCTGGATATACCTGGAATCTTTATATTTATTGCGTGTATATACAGTGGGTAAATACGAATATTCGCGTTACGAAATTACGCGTTTCCAAATAAATGGGTCCATCATATAAATAAGATTTATCATGAAGTGACATGTTTTGATGTGTAATTATCATTATATTGTTGACAAGTAAAGTAGAGTGCTTCACCTATGGATGTTCGATAGTATGCTGTTGCGATAAAGAATCTGTGAATACTTACTGACTATTCAATGAAATATTTCAAGTTAAATAAGAAAAGAAAATTCGTAGCAAAAAGTTGTTATGTTCGTTGCTAGCTTTTAAGTCTTATTAAATCATAATGATTGCTAAACCTACCGTATATTTTACCCTATCATTCTTCTTATACTTTTCAGCATTGGAGGTATTGTACTAGTCAGCGTATCGAGTGGTGAAGATCTGAATTTCATTGATTTCGGTTCAGTCTGGACGCTTGTAAGTGCGCTGTGTTGCGCAGCATATGTGGTACTCCTACGAAGGATAGCTGGCAGCAGTCTGAATGTGCCAATGTTTTTTGGTGAGAAAATGAAAATTTTATACTTTTCAAGTTGAATCTCCCTAATCCAGCAGTCAGTCATACTTAAAATTTTGATCAATAGCTTCTAGGGACTTGCGGTGACGGTGTACCATTTCGAAATTATTGGGTTTTAAGTCTTAGCCAATTCAAGGGATGGTCGATGTACTAGTGAGACAGAAGGCAACTGCTCGTATTCACTTTGAGTCAATCGCACAGTCTTCACCAGTTTTTTACATATATATATATATATATTTCAACTAGTGCCCAGCTATCTCTCGAAATTAAAATGCTATTTGTGCTGTTTAGCTGTGTCTTGCTTAGTCTTCATTATCACAATTACATGAGACGAGTGAAATCATTTGTGGACAATTAGTTTTTATTATTAAAAGCATGCGACAACAACAAGGTGGTTTTACTAATCACTCAAACTTTCATCATGACTAATGTTTAATTTTGTTCGTTTATTCAGCATTTATTGGACTCTTCACTTTTTTATTGCTTTGGCCCGGTTTGGTCCTTTTACATTACACAAATGTTGAGACATTCGAACTACCAGACAAGGAAACAGCCATTTTTCTTACAATTAACGGACTGATTGGAACTGTAGTTTCAGAAGTTCTTTACCTCTGGTAAGTGAGTGTTTCTTAATTAGTTAGAATAGCCCTATACAAACTGAAACTTACAGGGCTTACAATTTACTAGTTACTCATTGATACCATTGACACGTTTTTTATAGGGGATGTCTACTTACTACCTCTCTGGTTGGTAGTCTTTCATTAAGCCTCACTGTACCTATCAGCGTAGCAACGGATTTAGCTATGAGAAAGGTTAGTGAATTTTGAAGGCTTCATCTAAACTTAAATGGAAAATGAATAAAATTTTAGACTTGGAAAATTTTGTTCTACATAAACGATAGCAGATATTTTCATGTGAAAATATACACTTATTCAGTGGTTGGCTATACAATTGGGTTACCGACCATTGATCTAGCCTAATTCCCTGAGTTACCTCCGTTTTCGATAACTGCTAGACATAGATTTCATTAGACTAGATTCATGACACTCATGACTTGACTTAAGTCTAGAGCAGAGGTTCTTGACGTTTTTTCCGTATTCCCCCCTACCAACCCCAAACGCTGGCATTTCCTCCCCAGACACTTGATCATTACAGAAAAATAAATAAATAAATTAACCACCTATTTGCAACTTTTCATACAACTTTAATGAGAACCCTGATCCTCGTGCTGAGAAACTAATAGAGAAATTCGAAAAAAACTTAGAAACTATTGTCCAATTCCTCATCATTTCCCTCTTTTGGCAAATTTCCTCTCAGGAATTTTAAATACACCTTTTTGGAGCCAGGTGGCTCCGGGTTGAGAAGCACTGGTCTAGAGCATATAATACTCTCGAGTCTGATTCGAGTGTACACAGTGGTTTTATTTACCTTGACCTGTGTAACTCACACACAACTATGGATTCCACTGCTCTCGACTGGGTTTTACTTGCATAGTTCACAAATGTATAAATTAAATAATATATGTATA